>JANTPZ010026985.1:0-17626 GCA_025593235.1 Vachellia pachyceras
ACGCCGTCGTAATTGTTATTGCCACTGAGACTGAGTCGAAGTGAACTCTTCTTCACACCAAGCACTATGCTGTAGAAACAAATGGCTATTATGAAAATCCACATGTTCACTGGGTGCGCCTCAATTGGGGATTTAGGTTTATTTTGAAACTCAACTTGGATCACCCCAAGCAGTAATGGATCCAGAAACACGAACACAGCATGACTTGGTATTGATGAACAGATCATTCCGTTGTTATTATTATTATTATTATTATTATTATTATTATTATTATTATTATTATTATTATTATTATTATTATTATTATTATTATTCCCTTCCTCTCGGCTTGTGCTGCTCGAAAAGCTTCAAAAACATAATAATAATGCTTTTTGTTCAGGATTATATTTAGTAAGTTATCTTCAACTCGATCTTATAGTGTGATCAAAAGAAAATCTTAAATATTGAACTGGTCGATGAGAGGTTTAGATCATCACTTTTACTTGAAAAGCTGCAAAATCTAACAAAGACATGGCATTGCATAAAATAACTTCAACTCGTGTTCTACCATTCCACTAAACGCAAATTATTGTAGTATAATATAACGGTATACTTTTGATGGATTTTTTTTTTCATGATGTTATATTTCCAATTAGTGGAAGAAGCACAAACTTTTAATAAAATGAACAAATTGCACTAGACTACCTTGAACTTTAGGCCACGTCCAAATAACCCCTCAACGTCTTTTTTTTTTTTTAAACACTCCCTCAACGTCTTTTTTTTTTTTTTAAACACTCCCTCAACGTCTTTCAAAACTTAATAACAAACAACTTCAACCATCAGTACCTCATTAAATTATATTTTTTGTGTACATGTAACCTCTCAAGCTTTGGAACCAAATTATAGCATGCGAGTTGTCCCCATAAGTATAAGAGTTAGGGGGTTGTAAGGTTTAAGAATTTAAGGAGGTTATCTATCCATAGCATAAAGTTCATGGGAGTTAAGTATAATTTCACCACGCGCGCGCGCACACACACAGGTAGTGTATTGAGCAAGAGACAAACTGACCCGGAAGCTTTTGGCTTGCGATTGCATGGCACATGACATGGTGGGTAGATCAAAATCTGTGTGTTCCTTGCCTTTAACCTTTTCGAAAGCTTAACCCTTGAAGTTGTGCTTGGGAGTGACAGACTATCATGCTCTTGATCATCACCAATATCTCCCATTTTCACCATAATGCATTTATTTCCTTTAGTAATTAAAGGTATATAAAAACGACATATCAACCGTAAATACAAAAATACTATTTTATCTCTCTGGTCTATAAAATCTAATTTAAGTACGATTTACGCTGCAAGTGAGGTTTTATGTTTAGAATCGAAGGAAATATTAACTAGCTATTACATGTAAAACTAATTGGTGCTGTGAGTGGATTGCATGCGATGAGAAGAAACTACATACAAGAGAGAGACTTGAACTTACCTTTAAACTTGATGGTTGTGTTTGCTTATCCTTTCTTTGAGGATATGTCTTTAAATGGGATCGTGTATATATAAAGCCATAATAAACGTGTATTGATGTTCATTGACTGGGATTGAAGTTCGCTAATTTTATTCTAAAACTTAGTTTTCAAACTTTCGTCATCAAATTAATCGGAATATTTGTTGAAGTTTACATCCCTCTATAAGTGTCTGGTTCACTTAGTCTTGCCTTTTGAATCATCATGATGTGATTATTACACTTTACGGAAATCTCGGTATTGATTTTAATTAATTAATTAATCAACGTGCCCTAGCTATTGTGGTCTTGTTGCAATCTCCATTCAATCCAGGGGAAATTACGTGCAGGTACCAATGAGCCGAACAAATCACCATCAAATTTCTGAAAATCATATAATTGAGTTGGAATCTCATGATACATTGGTTAGTTAATTGTAAATGTGAAAAAATTTTCTTACCTCTAATTATTTGAATTAAAATATGAGAGAGAAACACGTAAAGAAGAAGAGAGTATAAAAGTCTTTTAACAATTGCATCTTAGTTAGGTTAATTGTATGTGTGAAAAGACTTTCTTATATTTGAATTGAAATCTGACACAGAAAGGCGTAAAGGAAAAGAGGGTATAAAAGTTTTTTAATTTTAAAGTAGGTCTCATGGAACTCCATTAACGGACTAAACTACTTCAAATTATCGTCTTTATAAATGAATAACAATGACCATCGAGATCAGCTTGAATATTTCTCTTATCCTACGTATATAGGAATTTTAGTTAAAAAAGGAAAAAGAAAACCCTATATATACCCCGTTGATTGATAAAAATTGAGAAAAATGATATGTTGTATATTAATGAGAACAAATTTTCATGGAACGATAAACCATGCATGAGACATATGTTTAATTCATTTTCTATGTAAAATAATGAATTAAACATAGCGGGTGAAACTACGCTTTTTAAGACTTGTAGTTGTAACTGTGTAAGTCGTTTTTAAAGGGTAGACTTTAAACACTGATTTTATCATGGAAAAGCGCTACTTTATGTAGTATATATGGCACTGTAATGAGTTTCTATGCTACATCTCATTCTTTTTATTTAAGTTAGATTAATTTAATACCGATTCAAATCTGATTTAGTGAAATTCTATGAAAAAACTAAATTAAACCATTTAGCTAGTGAGAATATTGTTTATTATTCATTCAAATTAAAATATAATACAGAAATCAAAACATTTAATGTTCCATTTTTCCACAGAAACCGATCACCCTTCTTCATCAATTCCTATTTTTTGCCAAACTTTCTTGATCAATTCAATCTATAGATTGCGCTTGTTTCGAGTAGCAATAGAAGCTACATTTCTAATATGATATATAATTTACAAAAATATTATGTGATAGGAGTTTTATTTCAATTTAGATATAATGGATAAATATTTGAAATAGCGACACCGACTTCATGAATGTCTCTATTTGGTGGGACCTACCAGTGGAGGACGAAAATGACTCATTCATTTGATACTAATATAGCAGAGTCAAGACTTGTAACTTTCAAAGGTCCCCGTAACCTCGCGTGCTTAGAAAAATGTTTGTTTTTATAAAAAAAATGTTTGATATTAAAAAAATGTTTGTTTTTGTCTTATATATGTTAATTTTCTTGTTGATCGCCGTTTTGTCTAAGGTTAACCCATGCAAAGTTACTAATCGTTTCTGTGAAGTTTCCTCTAGCTTGTTCTGCCAAAATTATAAATTGCAAATGGGGCCACTCGTGTTTTTTGATATGTCACTTTATAATTACGGCTACACATAAAAAAAAAAAAGCCGGCCCTTCACAAGCTCTAGCTTAATCGAATCAGTTTAGTTTAAAAAATCACCCTCTATTTTTAATTGGACTCTATTTCTAATAAATAAAGTTCAATTCTGATTGAATATAATCTCAACTTCAAGTTTCGAAATTTAGTTTATGTTTTTTAAGTACTTTTTAATAGAAGTTAGATGTTTAAGCACCGATCAGCTCATTAAATTCCCATTGAAACACAAAAGGAAAAGCCTTTGCTATTTCTTGGTTATTAGGGGCATCTCGAAAAACGTTTGGACTGAATTATGGCTTTCAAATTGAGTTTCTAATTAGTGGATCCGGCCAAAGGCAGCGGTGATATAACTTTTATTGGGTTAAGCTTGAGCATTATCAATCCTGATGAAGATAACTTTTTTAAAGGTATTCTTTGTGTTCAAAAAATCGGACCAGCCATTAAACTAGGTGAAACAATAGTTTAAGGGTAGATGGGTCAGATCGGAATCAACTTGAAGTCAAATCGACTCTATTAAAATAACACAATTTAGGAGATTTATCTTGTTTTATAAAACTAATAAGCAAAACCTAGAATATTATTTTATTTTACCCATATTTTAAATTTTAGAGTTTAATTAAATATCAATGATAAAAATAATTGGGATAAAATGAATTGTTTCCTCATGAATAAATTTGTTTAAATAGAAAATAGAGAATTAAAAATTAATTTTATTATCATATTATTTAAAAAATATGGTAATAATTAGTTTTGTCCGATTCCAAGTTGTTGTACCTTGAGTGAACTAGCTGGAGTAACTAATCTTGCTGAAAGTTTGACTAGACATGGAGCCTAGTTGGCAACACTGGAGGAACTAATAAGTCTTTTTCAGCCAAAGATGAAAGGTTTGAAAATGAGAACGAGACATGGAGCCTAATTGGCAACACTGGACCCCACCTTTCTCGCAAGCGTAATGGACTATCACACCATCAAATGCTTCTATCTTTTTTTTTCGCCAAAAGAACCTCTAATTATTACCAAGTTATATAATATATATATACATTGACCTTCATAAAATTGGATTTTAACCAAGTTATATAATATATGTACACGATTTTAAGCTTTTTATATCTTAATTTTGTATTATTAATTTAAAATTTTACCTTTTGTAAAAGCAAAAATAAAAAAGATCATTGGGTTATCTTGCACAATTTGAGATCTATGTTTTATTAGATCTCAGGTAGGATATCAATCTGATATAATCTAATCTAAACAAACTCTTACTTTTAACTTATGTTAATATTTTTTAAAAAAATAATTCAACACGGTTTTACTTGAAGTTCAAAAAAGTAAGGAAGGTTTTTTATTTTTTAACTTTGTTTAGATTCATGCAATGAACCATCAATCAATCAATCATCATCAGTTTGTTTCTCGATTCTGCGCTTTCTCAATTTCATTGGTCAGTTAGTCCTTCTTTATTGCAACCATTGGTCCTATCATTTCCTTTCCATTTTTTCCATGATTCTCTCCCGTTTTCTCAAAATCTGTTTCTCCTATCAACTTTTTTTAATAGTTCACGCTCATCTCTTTCTAATTCTCTCCCTCTAATATTTATATTTCTTCTTCAGTTTTTTCCCTTTATGTGGAAAAAAAATATAATATTTATAATATTTTCATATAATATTTAATTTTAAAAAATTAGAATAGATACAATAAATCCTATCAAAAATAAATTCATATAAGAGTATATTAATGGTACTAATTTAAAAAATTAGTTTAGGGATGGTGGATGGTTAGGGGGGCTAACCCTCAGCCTGTACTTTACCTGTCTATCTGTTCTTTTGAACAATGTTATTAGTACTATTAAAAAAAATTAGTACTGTTATGAAATAAGAGAATTTGATAGTTTGAGAGAATGGTAGAAGAAATTGGAAGATAGGAGGAGATATAGTGCATATTCTTATCCACCACTTTAATATATAAATGTTTAGTACATTGTCCCTAATTATAGGCCTCAAGGCATTGATACAAACATAAAATGTTACAACAACATTAAGTAACTTTATGGTATAATTGGGAGTTATTGGCAACACATACGTAAGGCCTCTTAATTGGGAGGTTAAAGAGCATAATATCATATCCTATGAGTCATAAGAATATCCACACCACACATCATATTTTATAACAAGTACAAATTAAACAAAGTTTTATTATTTATAGAAAATTGTTTTAAGTTAATAATACAAGAAAAATGATTTTATTCTCTCTTATATAATTTCAATGTTATTATACATGATGTATTTAATAAGAGTTTTATTACTTATATATATATATTATGTGTTTGAACTTTTTAAAAATAAAAGGTTTTGACCTACCTACCCCAGGAGGCAGTAAAAAAATGAAACAAGTTTTTTTAGTAAATTATGTTGTTTACCATTTTTGCCTTTGATATAGCCCATGTTACTCTTTATCTAGGTTTAATTTATTTTGTTTATAGAGTGGTTTGCTCTATTATTTAAATAATACTCTTGACATACGTAAAATTGAATGCTTTTAAATAAAACATTGTATTAAATTCAATCTTTTTTTACTATATATATAATTCAAAATTATAACAATCAAAATGATTACTATATATATAAAGAAGATCCTCGTCCGCAAGGATGGAAGGATGATGAGGCACTTCAGTTGGACCTGTTGAAAAGTGGAGGAACTAATGATGAATGAAAGTAAGGTCTTCCCACATAGCGTCCTCCTCACTTGTATGCTTCTAATAAATCACGAGTAGGTCCACTAGCATCACATCTGTAAAATAGAAGTTTAGCTCGCAATTGTTCAACTTGATTCCGCAATACCTCACTTGAACTACTACTAGATTTCGACTAATAATGGCCTTGTTTTGCTTATCCGAGGAGCGAGTCTCCGGCGCCATGGGTAGAAAGTGGCTCTGATACCAAATTGGTACAGACCAAGCAGAAAAGAGAGAAAGACATCAAATCAAGAAGAGGGAAGTGTCTAAGTTCATCATCCCATGTCCATGGACTTACACCCCTGAGCCTACTTTATAAGGGCCTCACGTCCTAACGTCATAACAGAAAGCAACAACTTAACAAAAAGCAAATCAACTAGATCTAGTTGTGATAATATCATTATAGCCCAGGAGTCCATCCACCTTATGAGATTCAAACCGGGAAGGAAAAGATACGTTGCTGTTAAAGTTGATATGGAAAAAGCTTATGATAGGCTTGATTGAAGCTTCCTTGAAACTACCTTACGAGAGATTGGCCTTAGGGAGAACATGATTCAGCTGATTCTTGGGTGTGTTTGTACTACTTCTATGAGGATTCTTTGGAATGGGATGGAGGGTCCTGAATTCAGGCCATCTCGGGGGCTTCGTCAAGGGGACCCGCTTAGCCCCTATCTCTTCGTACTTTGTATGGAAAAGTTGGGACACCTTATTAAGACTGAATGACGGGAAAAGAGATGGAAACCGCTGAAATTTCCCAACAATGGTCCTGATATTTCTCACCTCTTTTTTGCTGATGACCTTCTTCTGTTTGCTGAGGCCTCCTTGAGACAAATGAAAGTTATCAAGCGTGTTATGGCTAGATTCTGTGGTATTTCCGGCCACAGGATAAATTTGGCAAAGTCTAAGGCCTTTTTCTCTAGAAATGTCAACCTGCGAAGGAAGACAGCTTTAAGGCATGAGCTAGGTATTGGTATCACTGAAGATCTTGGAAAATACCTGGGTGTCCCCTTCATCCACTCGTGGGTTAATACTGAAACTTTTGGTCATTTAATGAAGAAGGTGAAATCGAGGCTCTCGTCTTGGAAAGGGAAGTACTTAACCATGGCTGGCAGAACGACCCTTATCAAGTCCGTCTTATCTGCCCTCCCTTCTTACCAAATGCAATCTGCTCTCCTCCCTAAAGGAGTTCTGCAGGCTCTTGAAAGGACTACTCGTCACTTCCTTTGGTCTCAGGATGAAAATAAAAGGAGAATGCACCTTGTTGCCTGGGGACAAATCTTAAATCATAAGAGATTTGGAGGGCTTGGTATCAAGAATCTTGAGACGCAAAATAAAGCATTCATTATGAAGCTTTGTTGGACGTTGCTCACCAAGCCTAATACCCTTTGGGTCAGGTGTCTTCGGGCTAAGTATGATTGTGGGGATTGTCAGTTTCCGACGGTGGTTCGGAAGAAGACTAATTCCCTTACCTGGAAAGCCATTACTGAAGTTTGGGACTTGTTTATTTCTGGAGTGGGTAGGAAGGTGAATAATGGGCTTTCTACCAAGGCCTGGTGGGACTTATGGACCCCTTTGGAGGAACCCCTTATAAACCTTACTACGAATAGCTTGGACATGATAAACCCAGAAGATAGGGTGGCTGACTTCATATCCCCCAGTGGTGCTTGGGATGTTGAGAAGTGGGCTCGTTTCCTTCCTCCTCATGTGCTTTGCCCTGTCCTGCAGACCAGGCCTCCTTCCGGTGATAGAGATGATGAGTTCTATTGGAGATGGTCTCTTGATGGCACTTTTTCCGTTAAATCTGCCTATGCTTTCCTCACCAGGCCGACTGTTGAGATGGTCAATCCATTGTAGAGGAAGATCTGGCGTTGGCCGGTGCCTGAGAAGATAAAATTTTTCCTATGGCAAACAACCCAAGAGAGACTGATCACCAACTCCCTGAGAGCGAGAAGAGGTCTTTCTCTGATAGGAGAATGCCCTTTTGGATGTCATTGTGAGGAGAGCATCATCCATACCTTGAGGGATTGTAAGAGAGCGAAAGAAGTGTGGAGTGAATTTTTGAATCCTAACATGTATACTGCTTTCTTTTCTTGTGACTTACAGGATTGGCTCTCATGGAACGCAGCTTCTCAACTAGGGAAGGCAAGATTTCATCGATGGCCATGGGCGAAGATATTCGCTATTGGCTGTTGGACTATTTGGAAGACCAGGTGTGCCTAACTGTTTGGGGGGAGCGGATTCTCGACTAAGGAGATCTTCCACCAATGCATGTTTCATATAATGGAAGATGCATCCGTGGGGAGATTTACTCACCAGATTTTCAAGGGAAGCATTAGCGGGGAGACGCATTGGAGGCCTCCGCCTAGTGGTTTAGTTAGACTGGACGTCGATGCCTCAGTTCGAGCACTTGACCAAGCTGCATGTGGAGGGCTCATCAGGGATGACCAGGGTAACTGGGTTATGGGCTTTCAGAGGAAACTTGGGAGGACCACGATTTTAGGGGCAGAGATTTTGGCAATCCAAACAGAACTGGAGCTATGCCAAACCTTACACCTTAATGACATTCAGGTTTTCTCTGACTCCCTAGAAGCGGTCCACACCTTACTAAGGGATAGTGGTACGAACCATCATCTTCGTCAGGAGATTGAATCCACTCCACACCTTTTTTATGGCATTTGAAATGTGGAGCTGTATCATTGTGATAGAGAGATTTTGTTGTGTGCTGATAGTATTGCTAGAGAAGCTCATTCTACTAGATCAAGCTTTTGTATTCTTAACGAGGTTCCCCCTATTTGTAGAGAGTTCATCTCTCTTGACCTTACCTTGGTAGGAGGGAATAGCCTGCCTAACACTTTGTAATTTGATTTTCAAGCCTAGCTTGCCCTTCAATTCCAAAAAAAAAAAAAAGCAAAGCAACTAGCTGACGTGGCCCTCTAACAGATTGAGGTACCACGTAATACTACGTAACAGATGTAACAGACAAGAGCTAAAACAGAATCCACCCATTACACAAATGACACGTAACACCGATGATGATGGTGAGAGGGATGATGAAAGAAAGAGAAAGATGATCATAATGAATGAATATGGAAAGAGAAAAGTGGTATGAGAGATGGTTGGAGATGATTAAAGAAAGAGAAGAGGAGGTGATGATGATGAGAGATGATCCAGGAGAGAGATGAAAGATGGTGATGATAGTGGATGAATTGTGGCTCCTCCTCTCTCCTTTGTGTATGCGTGTTGCTTGCTGGACGTCTCTCCCCCTTCCTCCATGCGTCATATGTATGGATATATATATATATATATTGTGTTGCACACCATGCCAAAACCGCCCATCTTCATTCTTTTTTTTTCTTTTCCTTTTCATGTAATCTTTGTTTATCTCTTGTTTTTGTCAAGATTCTCTCTTTATTACTTCCTAAAAGAATAATAAAATAAAAGGGAACAAAATAAAATAAAAATTCCTAAAAACTTTAAATTATTATCATCTATGATTTGATGAATCCATAAGATAATGCATTATTTGATTAGATTTGCTCTTTTAAACTTATAATCATAGATTTACTAATGTGAACTCAAAATCTTTTAAAATTATATTGGTAACTCTCCAAATATATCAAAATGTATCTCAAATATAATAAACATTAGAGAGTTGTCAATGGAGCGAGCTGAAGGGCGTGACTTTGGAAGTTCAGTATATGGAGATTTGGGTCAGCTTGTGAAGAAGCAAAATATGGAGCATTTTCAAGTAGGTCACCTTACTTTTTTTTTTTAATTTAAAAATACACATGGAACTGAGTAGGAAGCCACAAAGACCAATTTTAATAATAATATTTTTACCATGAAGGATAATTCCATGGTGACTTTGTGTGAGTTATTGATGACAATAACCAAATTATAAACCGCAAAAGGATTAGTGGCTGAATTCTGAGCGAATATAAAGTATGGAAATTTTTTTTTTTATAAACATAAGCATCATTCTATTAGAGCTAATCATATTTGGTACACTATTAGACATTAAATTTGAATAACTCTCCAAGTAGAGTTTTAGATTTGATCTACCACGAAAGTGAGATACTATCCCTCAAAAGTATGGAAATTTAATTGCACAAAGTTATACTTAATGGACTTAGTGTTAAGTTAATCAAGACTACAAAGAGGCTAAAAGATTAATTTTCACATTATTTGGGGCAGCAATTATAGTACATAAATGGCATGCAGGCAACAAAACCCACACTAATATATATCATTTGGCAGGTTTTCTTTATCCTTTGATCGATTAATCCCAGTAAACATGTTAAAATTTCTAACTCTAGAAACTAAGTTCACTATCCAACGCCGTATCCAATGAAACAGAAGCTTGAGCAAGTGACGTGCGATTATTAGAGGCAGTGAAGCCCAAATGATGATCAAGAACCACGCAAGCAAATATGGAAGCAAGATTGACAGTAGAGAAACTGAAGAAAGTGATCCAACGACAAGTAAGATGTTGTTGAAAACGTTGTCGTAATTATTATTGCCAACGAGACTGAGTCGAAGTGAACTCTTTTTCGCACCAAGCACTGTGCTGTAGAGACAAATGGCTATTATGAAAATCCACATGTTCACTGGATGTGCCTCAATTGGGGATTTAGGTTTGTTTTGAAACTCAACTTGGATCACCCCAAGCAGTAATGGATCCAGAAACAAGAACACAGCATGACTTGGTATTGATGAACAGATCATTCCATTATTGTTAGTATTTCCTTCCTCTCTGCTTGTGCTCCTCGAAAAGCTGCAAATAATAATAATAATAATAATAATAATAATAATAATTCGTTTTGTTCAGGATTATATATAATAAGTTATCTTCAACTCGATCTTATAAAGTGAAAAGAAAATCGAAATATTGAACAGATCGATGAGAGGTTTAGATCATCACTTTTACTTGAAAGGCTGCAAATTAAAGAAAGACATGGCATTGCATAAAATAACTTCAACTCGTGTTCTACCATTCCAATAAACGCAAATTATTGTAATATAATAACAGTATGCTTTTGATGGATTTTTCAATGTTATATGTCCAATTAGTGGAAGAAGTACAAACTTCTTATAAAATGACTAAATTGCATTAATCTACCTTGAACTTTAGGCCATGTCCAAATAACCCCTCAACGTCTTTCAAAACTAAATAACAAAAAACATAAACCATCAATAACTCCTTAAATTATATTTTTGTGTACGTGAAACCCCCTCAACCTTTGGATTTTATGCATATAAAGGCCCATAAATGTTAAGATATATGTAGATAAGTAATGAACAAAATTATTAGCATGAGAGTTAGCTGCATAGGAGTTTTTTTTTTTTGGTGAAAACTGCACATGGGTTTGGGGTTATTGATTGTAAGGTTTAAAAATTTAAGGAGTTGATCTATCCATAACATAAAGTCCATAGGAGTTAAGTATAATTTCACCACACACGCTCACGCGCACACACATAGGTACTGTATTGGGCAAGAGAAAACTGACCCGGAAGCTTCTGACTTGCAATTGCATTGCACATGACATGGTGGGTAGATCAAAATCTGTGTGTTCCTTGCCTTTAGCCTTTTAGAAAGCTTAACCCTTGCAGTTGTGCTTGAGAGTGAGATACTAGCATGCTCTTGATCGTCAGCAATAATATCTCCCATTTTCACCATTATGCAATGATTTCCTTGAGTAATTAAAGGCAATGACATATCAATCGTAACTACACAAATACCATATTCTCTTTCTAATCCTAAATATAAAATCTTATTTGTAATAAGATTTACACTGCAAAAGAGATCTTATATTTAGAATAGAAGAAAATATTAAGTAGCTACTACATGTAAAACTGAGAACTGTGAGTGGATTATTACATGCGATTAAAAGAAACTACCATATAAGGGAAAAACTTGAACTTACCTTTAAACTTGATGGTTGTTTTTGCTTATCTTTTCTTCCCCCTTATATAGAGAACATGTCTTCAAATGGGATCTAGTATGTGTGTGTGTGTGTGTGTGTGTGTGTGTGTGTCATAAACGTGTATTGATGTTCATTGACTGGGATTGAAGTTTGCTAATTTTATTCCAAAACTTAGCTTTCAAACTATCGTCATCAAATTAATTGGAATATTTGTTGAAGTTGATACATCCCTCGTCTGTTTCATATAGTCTTGTCTTTTGAGTCATTCATGATGTGATGTTTACACTTTACAGAAATCTCAGTATTCATATTAATTAATTAATCAAATTGCCCAAGCGATTGTTGTCTATGGGGGGCTTAGGGGAATATAGGAATATGTGTGTTGACGAATCGGTCTCTCCTTCACGACTTTTGCATACACTGAGGCCATCAGATCATCAGCAAATTTGTCGCAATCCAATTTAATCCTGGGGAAATTATGAATAGCTGCCAATGAACAGATAAAATCAGCATCAGGTTTCTAAAAAAATCATGTAATTGAGTTATAATCACATAGCATCTTGATTAGATCAATTACAAGTGTGAAAGGACTTCCTCGCCTTGGTTGCTTGAATTGAAACATGAGAGAGAAATGAGAAAAATAGAAGAGAGCAACAAGTTCTTTTCACAGCTGCATTTAATTCTAACTCAAGTTTCATAAAACTCTATTGGCCAACTAAACTACTTCATATTATTGTCTTTATAAATGCATAATGATGACTAGCTATATCAGCTTGAATATTTCTCTTCTCCTACGTATATTTGAATTTTTAAAAAATGAAAAAAGAAAACCCTCTATTGAGAAATAGCCACTTGTTTCTACAGCCGGTGCTTGGTGTGAAGAATGAGAGGTTGTATATTAATCTTTGATTGATAACAATAAATTGAGAAAAATGAGAGGTTGTATATTAATGAAAACAAATTTTCATGGAACTATAAATTATGCATGAGAAATATGTTTAATGCACTATTCTATGTAAAATAATGTACCCATGCTACATCTCATTCTTTTTATTTAAGTGAGATTAATTTAATACCGATTTAAATCTGATTTAGTGAAATTCTATGAAAAAATAAATTAAAGTATTTAGTAAAAATATTTTTTATTATTCATTACAATTAAAATATAATACAGAAATGAGAACATTCAATGTTACGTTGTTCTTTTGGTCAAAAGAAAAATGTTACATGGTTCCATTTTTCCGCGGAAGATCAATTCCTTTTTTTCCAACCTTCTTGATCAATTCAATCTATAAATTGTGTTTATTCATATTAACAGTAAAAGTTACTTTTTCAACATGATTTACAATATAAAAAGTAAATATCTAAAATGTTTTATCTCAATTTATATCAACTTATTTTTTTTAAGCAACATCACATATCCAACAAATATTTGGAAAAGTGTCGCTCGCATGGTCTAGAAGACTGTACACCTACCTCAAGAATGTCTGTTTGGTGGAACACACCAGTGGAGCAAGAAAATGACTTCTTCATTTAATGTTCAGGCTTTATCAATAATTCAAACTAATAAAGCAGAGAGATGAAGTTGAGATGAAGGTGGGGGCATATAATAATTCTTAATGCTTTTAACTTTCAAAGGGTTGAGGTGTAATTAACTAACATAAAGTAGCATTAAAATCCAATCCAGGTTAACCCATCAAATTAAACTAGTGAACTGAAAAATAAGTTCTCTACCCAATTCAGTTAAGAGTTTTAAATAAATTGACCGAGTTAGATTTTATATTGTTTTGTCTCCTTCTTAAGCCTAATTTAATGTCATTTTGAGTTATAAAAAGTTAATTTATTAAATTTATGTTTTAGTACATCTATTTTATTGAGTTATGTTTCGTTTATACATGAATATTTGACTTAATTACTTGTGGACTAGTACATTTTTACTTAAATATAATTTTTTAAGTTACACACACAGATATATATATATATATATATATATATATGAATATTCTTGGATACTTTAATTACACTATATGATTTTAATCATGATTTGGGCTAACTCGGATTAGACCACTGACCTTTATAACATAAGATTAATCAGTTTAATTATTGGTCCAACTTTTAGTAGTTTACTGATTAAAAAAGTGTTTATTTTTATCTATTATATATTAGTGTTCTTGTTGATCTTGCTTTTGCCCAAGGTTGACTCTTGCAAAGTTACTAATAATTTCTGCGAAGTTTCCTTTAGCTTTTTCTGCCAAATTTACAAATTGCAAATGAGGCCACTCGTGCATTTTGATATGCATTATTAGTCAGCGTCACATTATAATAAAGTTTTAAAGTTCAATTCTTATTCAGTATAATCTCATAGTTCAAGCATCGAAACCATTCGGATTGAAGTATAGCTTTCAAATTAAGTTCCTAATTAGAAAATGTGGCCAAAGGCAATGGTGATATAACTTTCACTGGGTTAAGTTTGGGCATTATTAACCCTCCTTTATTAAAAGTATTTTTTATATTTGGAAAAATTTAAGCTCAAGGTTATATTTAAATGGCTAAAACTTCTTTTACTAGGATAAACAATAATAACTTTTTCAAAGTACCTTTTATTGCATAGATATAGGAGAAAATAGAAAAACAGAATGATGCAGGAAATGACTCTTTTGCCAGTCATTTTAGTGCTTTTCTTATAAAAGATAGAAATGTATTAATAAAAGGACTGGTAACACGAATTTATTACATGAAAAGACCTAGGATTTATAATGAATACTAGAAAATCGAAAATCTTACAAAACATAATGGATAAACTGTATTTTAATTTTATTTGCTTCTTTTAATGGAAGAAGATACTTTTTTTAATACAAAAGACTTCCTGTTTATGAAGAGAAAAGCTAAAGAGGCAAAGGATGATAATAATTAACCAGATTTTATCAAGTAAATTTGTAGCATTTTAAGGAAGTTAATGTTATTATTGGGTTTCCATTGAGTTTAATTACATTAATTTTAATGAAATTAAAGGTACCCTTAAAAGAAATTGAGATTAAAAATAATTTTAAAAAAATGTAGAGATTAATCAAATTCTTAAATCCATTTATTTTATTTTTTAGGGCAGATTTTGGACTCATGGAAGGCCTCATTCGTTTCACAGCCGCTGCCTGGAAGGGAAGCCCCATTCATTGAACCATTCATTCACGCGTCCCGGAAGCATTCATCCATTTATTCACCACACTTCCAGCTCCTCACCACACACGCCACCTGAAGCTTCATCCATCACGCCACTGCCCCCATCTCCAGAAGCATTCGTCCATCAATCGCAGACCACGCTCTCATCCATCATCATCCATCGCCGTGCATCATCTCTTTCGCTGCCACAGACAAGAACTCGTCCCCCCACCAGCAGCCATTCGTCCGAGAATCCCACAGCTGTTCCAGGAGACCCCACGAAGCTTCATCAATCGCGCCCGTAGCTGTTCCAGATCCCCATCCTGAAGCACGACACACACCAATCTCATCCTCGCCGACAAGGTTGCGCTATACACACCCAGCTTCATCCGTCCCTGATTCGCACAGCTCCCCACTTCCAGTCTCATTCTTCCATTCATCCATCCGAGGTGGCACCCTTCATTTTTCACAGGAGACTTCACCCAGCCATCGCCCACCGCTCATTTCGCAGACCCAGCTTCCAGCTCTCTGTTCGGCCACATCTCACTCAATATTGCAGACACACCAGCTGGTCCAGAGGCTGGGTTCCAACCATTCCACTTCCGGGTCCAGTCGTTTTTCTTGCTACTTCGTTCGAAGAAGACAATGGCTTGGAGTGTAGCGTTTGGATTTCAGGAATGCTAATTTTATAATTCTCCAATTCAACAACAATAGCAAGAATTTGAGTCTTCAAATAGAAGTTTTAGTTACTGGTTTCATGTCCAATAATTGTTTAACAATTACTAGTTCTTAGGATAGTTTTCTAATTATTGAAACAATTTTATTGTATAATCTGATTATATTCCGGAGATTATTGTAGCTGGATTATTGGTTAACACTTAATATTTGACCGATTATATTATAGCTTTAATTTCAATTATAAGGTTATGGTATGACATTTGTATTGATTTTAGAGTTAATATTTTATGATTTTCTAAGGTAGCTTGGAATCTTGTATCATATTATCCCTTGCTAGCTTTAATTCTATTATTTTGAATTTAAGAGTTACAATTAATAATTGGTTTTTACCTTCTTTAATTCCATTTTGTTATTCTAATTACAGTTAGTAATTTGGAATTTTTGAAAAATATTTTATGACAACTCGAGCTGGCTTGTTTGTTAGATTAAAGTTTAATTGTAATTCTTAATTCATTATTTTAACTCATGTCAAATAAGTGAGGATTTTCTGCGTTGTTGAGTTGGAGGATTGATTATTATCATCATTTATCCGTGTGTTTCATTTATATTTTTCTTTCTCTTTCCTTCATTTTTACCATAATTCATTTTAATCATTTTCATATAAAATACCAAAATGAAATATTTTGATTTTAGTTTAATTCATAATAGTCACACAGAAATTCCTCAAATTAATTTTTAGTTTAAGTTGATTGCATTTATTTACTAAGATTTAATTTCATTTTCAACTCCTCAAAGTGAATATGACCCAGATTATAGTTGCACTACATTAATTTGGTTAATTTTTTATGTGAACCTAGGGTGACTACCGGTCCTTTCGTTAAATAATTCATGTTGTATTCTTTGATACCATGCTGAGAAGGAGTGGTGAAGCCATTACGAAGATAAATATTCCCTTTTCATCTAAGGACATGTATGGGTAAAGTTATTGTGTGGAATAGCTGGGGTAACTCATCTTGCTGCAAATTTAACAAAGTCTTTTCCAGCCAAAGTTGAAAGCTTTGAAAATATGGGACATGGAGCCTAATTGATAACACTGGAGCCCAGCTTTCTCGAAAGGGTAATGGCCCAACACATGATCAAATACTTCTCATTTTTTTGCCACAAGAACTTCTAATTTTGACCTGCCAAGTTAATATATATATATATATATATATATATATAGGGTTTAGGGTCATTTTGGCCCTTGAAGTTTTTGCGGAGTATCACTAGACATTAGAAAATTTTATTTTCGATCAATGTCATCGACGAAGTTGTAAAAATGAAGCAATATTGGTATGCCCTAACATTATAAAATTGGGCTAGACTGGACAGACTGGTTGGGTTGAATCGGATTTAGAACTAACTTCTCAAACCAGTTGGCCTTGTCTAATTTGGCCAATTTTTTTCACTTATTTATTTTTTAATTTTTTAAGTTAATAAAATTTTGCTTTTTATCAAGGTACAGGAAACCGGACCGGTGACTGAACCGGACAAGGCAATGGGTTAAGGGTCAGTGGGTCAGACCGGAGTCAAACCGGGGATCAGACCGGTCAGGAATAAAAAATTAAAAAAATAAATTTTATCACACATTAACACAATCAAACTATTCAAAATTGAAAATTCTAAAAACTAAGTAGTAAATTCTATTATTAATAAAGTAACAATTACTAAACTAATCATATACTTGTACGTTATATATTCTCGGACATTATTTATAATTATGAAATATTCATCCTAAAAAAATATCAAAATATATATGATAAGGGGTTCTATTTTTTTATTTTTTAACCTTTAAATTTGAAATTTTAAAATAATTCATCA
>JANTPZ010026986.1:0-21458 GCA_025593235.1 Vachellia pachyceras
GAGGAAAGTAAGAAAGAGTAGTAAAAAGAGAGTATGAAAGAGAAAACCTAGGTTTTGAAACCTAGGTTTCAAAACCTTATAACCAAACGAACCCTAATTATTATCCACTCAAGTGAAAAACCCATTCCAGGAGTATAACAATTGCAAACACTTTCTTTTTTTTTTAAAGAGAAAATTGATTAAAAAGTCTTTGTTTAAAAATTTATTGATCATAGGAAAATGAATTTGGGTAACGATATATTTTTGTGCACGAAATCCAGTGAAATGTTAGTATTTTTGTGTGTATAGAAATGTATCAAGCACTTCAAATAATCGATTTTTTTAATATAAGTTTTTAAGAATTATTTTTATTTGGCCTTGCAAAATAATTTTGTGCTAATTACTCACACTATTGACAGCCAAATGTAAATGATTTATTTGGGTAAACCAAAAAAAAGAATTTTTCAAGTCACAGATAATGGCTTACCTAAAAGGCATCCAAACACTCCCATATTTGTAAAACCATGGTTATTAGTTATTGTTTTGAACTTTGAATATTCTTTAAAATCAGTTTTAACACTTTTATCATAAGTTATTCCCAAAAATTAATCACTATAGATTCACACTTACAGTCTCTTTGACTGCCACCCCCATATCCATATCTTCCCATCAACTCCTTTTCTTACACACGACTCCATCAAAACATGAACGTCTCATTCAGTAATTTCATCATCAGTGTTTGGTGATAAGTAATATTCAACGTTGCTTAGAACTCACAGAACAACCTCTTTCATTCTTTGTACACTTCTCTTTTGAATCATCTGTTCTTTGACAAAACCCAACAGCAAATAAGCTTTTTTTAGCAACTGAACAAATTATTGTCAGTTTCAAACTCACATCATTTTCCAGCCTGCCTATCTACCAGAAACCATGACAGGTACCTTCAAAGATTTTGTCTACGTAAATGATTAATTGATTATGAGCTCATCACTACATTACTTAGCTAACTGGTGCATTGTATTATAACATGTCCCAATTGTGTCTGTTATATATGGTAGTATTGCAGAATACTCGGAAAGCTTTGTTCTTTGATCTTATTATTCAATGCATATCACCTGCTTCACCTACCCACATGTCCACAATTCAATTGTCGTGACAAACAATAAATACTTTGTACAATATTTCTGATGATTAATACCAAAATACATCATATAATTTGATTCACTTCCAGAACTTTTATTACTACCTTGCTCTTTACGTTTGTTTCTCTTGCCCTTCAGAGAGTGAAACTAGCTTTATAAAGCCATACTCTGTTTTGTTCTGCTTCAATAATCTGAGATCAGAGCTTTGTGTCTGGTTGTGTTGAATGGGTCACAGAAAGGTTCATTCACAAGGAAGCATACCCTTTTCCTGGGAAGATGAACCGGGGGTTTGTAAGACACCTCAAGCCATAAACCAGTGCAAATCTTCATCTTCTTCGATGTTTCAAGCAGCTTCTGCAACTCAGAGTCTGAAGATTCCTCTGCCGCCTTGTCCGGCTCTGCCTACACGTAGGACTGCTTCAGGGAAGGGATTCAGATGGCAGGAGGATCCTTTTCTTGTGGCTTACAATGAGATTACCAAGAGTAAGAAAATTTCTGGGAAGTCACAGATCGAGAATACCAAGAAGAAAGGTGGTGGATTTACTTCGAGTGCGAGGAAAAGCAAGTCTATATTTTCATGCAAAAGTTCTTCTTCTGGCGATGTGAGGCAGGACAATTTTCTGAAACTGTCTCAGCTTCCTCGTCTTCCTAGAAAGACAACTCGTTCTATCAAATTTGAAGATGAACTCAAACTGGACACTTCAATTATGAAACATGGGCATAGTTTTTCTGGGTTTAATTTACATGTGTTTTCTATCTGATTCAGATTATGCATTAACAATAGGATAATTATCAGCTACCTGTTTTTATTTTTTGCACCTCCAAGTCTCTTGTTACTATCAAGCTTGGCTAAAGCAGAAAGCTTTGAGGAATAATTTCTCTTGTTTGATCACAAGTGATGGTTTGAGGAATAATTTCTTGTATCTCAGTACCAACATAGTGCATGTTTGGGAAATCAGTCAAGAGAAATAAGGTACGACTTCCAAGGTTATTTATGTATTTCGATATGGTTTTACATATTTCAAGATGATTTTTATGGATTTTGAGATAGTTACAGATTTTGAAATTATTTTATCTTGGCTTACTTGCACCGTTAAAAAAAATAAGTTTTCAAACAAGTACTATGTTGGTTGTGTGTAGCTCTTGGGTCACATTAAAGTTTGTCCATTCGTTTTGATTTAGTTCTTTATTTTTTTCTGCATTGCTTGATAAAAATCATCTTCTCAGCTATTTGAGATGATACCGTGAAAATACGTTTACTTAAATCAAGATAAAATTATTATTGCATGTTTATATAGTAAGTGTAACTCATGTTGTAATAGTAGTTTCTTCATTGATTCAAACAGAGATTTCATCATCAATTCTCTCCATTTCCTCTGCCTTTGATTCTTTATAAACTTAGAAAGCTAATATTCATAGCGTACTTGAGCTTTATTTAAGTATGAGATTGGGTTGAAAAACGAAATGTCTTATTTTCGAGTTAGGATGAACACTGGGCTAGATCATAAGGCCAAGCTTGTTGAGCCAGCCCAATGCGTTGCCCACCTTCTGAAAAAGACAAAAACTTTAAACGCTACAATGTTACATTTAATTTTTTTAAAAACCATATTCTAGTGACATGAAAGAGGTTAGTTTCTCAAATAGGATGAACTAAACTTTGCATTTTCACGAGGAAATGTGTTTAACAATATCTCAAATATGATTATCTTCAATAGAAGTATACATGTACTTAAAAAAAGCTTAGTTTAATAGCATTTGAGAAATACATGTACTTAAAAAAATTAATCTAATAGAATTTAAGTATAGCATTTAAGAAATACATGTACTTAAAAAATTAATCTCATAGAATTTAAGCTTTCCAAATTGTGAGTTCAATCACATTTATAATCTCAAACCGTTAATGTCCAACCTTTTAATTTTAAAAAAATAACAAAAAACAAAACACAAGGTCTCTTAAGAAATTAATTACGTCTAATATTGTTTAGCAGTCCATATACTCTCTTTGATCTCTTTTTTTCACCTTCTTTTCACTATCTTACTTGCCCCATATAAATAAAGGCATGCTTGGGGAAAAAATTAATTTTTTATATATTTATTACTCTTAATTGATCTCTTACATCAACTAATTCACTTAAAATGACATTATAAAAAGGATCAGTACTTGCCTCGATTAAAAGTTACGCATTCAATTCTACTTGTAATATTAAACTGTTAACTTCTATCCCTTTAATTTAAAGAACCAAACATAAGGTTTACTATGAAATTAATTACGTCTAATATTATTTATATATCAAATTGAAAGAACATATAGCAGGATTGTATTTGACAACTACAGAGCCTGGGCGCTTTTATTGTATGTAATTTGTCTCTTCCAAAATGTTAATAAAACAAATTATACATTGCATTATTTTTTTAAAGTATCGAGCTATACTAGCTAGGACACTGTTAATATTGTATGTGATTTTAAATTTTATTGTATGTGATTTGTCTCAGTTTTTGTAATTTTCCATTTAAAATGATTAGTTGAGATGTCAATATACATCAATCACTGTATAATTAAATGTTCACGTCAAAAGGAGAAACTGAATTGCAAATTTAAGTAAGTTAAACTGTTTAGACAGAGGGAAGACAGAAAATTTTTTTGATGGTAAAGGTGAATCTTTCATAAAATAACAAATACAATAGTGATGAATATTAAATAATAACAATATAATGACAGATAAAATTAGATAGGTAAACTCACAGGATTGGGCAGCCAATGGACGTGACATTTATATAATAGTCCCTCCCCACAGTACTTTTTCTAAGATGCTAAATATTTTGAATAGATTTGATTCTTTTTGTAAGATACAATTTAGAGTTATCTGAATATTTAATGTAATTTTTAATCAAAATTACCTCTAATTAAGTTTGTTCTCTCTCATAATCTTTTTTCATATATTCAACTAAGAGTTACATTTGATCATTTAAGTTTACAACAAATTTTAATATATTTTCTTAAGTTTAGAAAAACATATTTTCGATTCTTTTTAAAAATATGCTAACTCAGAAAATTTGTTTGATAGAATAACTTAGAAATATTAAACGGAGCTTATGTTATTGATAAAGTATACTTAAATTTCAAAATATAAATATGATTATACAATAGAATTAAAGTTTAAGCATATTTTATCAATATTTAATTGTAAAATGATTATTTAAATTCAATGAGTTAATGATTTTTGTTTAAATAAAACTAACGATTTTAACATTAAACGGTTAAAAATATACATTTTCAACCTAATTCAATGGATTTAATTAAAACTTAATACAAATTTAAAGGATTAAATGTATATTTTGATATCTTTTTTTCACCTTCGTTTCTCTATCTTACTTGGCCCCATGTAAATAAGGGCTCGCTTAGGAAAAAAATTTAATTTTTTTATATATCAATTACTTTTGACTGATTTCTTAAACATGCAATTTAGTTAAAATGATATTATAAAAGATATCACTACTTGCTTCAGTTAAAATGATATGATAAAAAGGATCGGAAGGAAGGTGTGGTTTGAAGTGAATGCATGCATCAAGTGGTTTCTTGTCTATTATAATGAGTTTCATATCAATATTCAAAGATGCGATTCACACTAAAACTGGCCCTTTAATCCTCCCAAAGCACCCTATTATTTACTTTTACTACTACACACATATTTCAGATTGAGACATCAAAAGCGACTTTACCATGACACGTTTAAGACTGCATTTATTTTATATACAAGTCATTTTCCGTAAGAAATTTCCCACTATATATAAGCAGTAGTACCAATAACATGTTCTTAACAACGTAGTAGTCAAATGAGTTTTGATTGCACAAAGTGCAAAATCTCAAATTCAAATTTATGTGAATGTTAAAAAAATACATTTGACAAAGCTACTACCAATTAGATGTGTCAAGTCGTGGATGCTCAAATTTAACACATTCATTTTTTTTAAACATGTCTCTCTTTAATTATTTATGATTTATTGAAACAGGAGCCACCTCATTTATGAAATTAAAATTTTTCTTAACGGAGAATCTTTCCACAACCAACAAGCTCTGGGGTACAGTGGTAAGGCAACTGACATTCTCCCAGGCGAATGCGAGTTCGATCCTGCAAACGCGTTTGTTGGGAGGGGATTACCCGCCCTTAGTGCAAAGCATCTTAGATGGGTGTGCCAACATCACATCCCTCTCCGGATTAATTGATTGTTCCAGGTTACCTGATCCAATTGACTGGGAAATCAACGGGGGGCCATAGACTTAATATGCCTGAGATCACCTTAAAAAAAATATACATCATGCCCTCTCTTAAAGAATGATCTGTTTAATGTGGGCAAATAGGTGTTGAGAATGATAGTGTCACAGTGCAACCACTTTTTAACCAAAAAAAGTAGGATAAGTTTCTCATTCATTAATTCCTACTTCGCTTCGTACCCTTTGCTTTTCGCTTCATCTCTATCTCATATCTCTATCTATAAAATATTATAATGTATAAATTTTATTAACCTTGTTTGAAGATAAGATATATATACCCCTGAGAATCACTAAAAGCAACTAAGCATGTTCCTCAAATCCAGGAGATTGCTTTCCATAATTCAGAAATCAACATTAATCGTTAACATCACAGACTATATATATCACTCTCTAAATATGAGAGCCACATTTTTGCAATTTTGTTTTCAAATCTAATGCACTTGCCTACTTCTATCTGTTTCTTTTATTCTCTCTTCTGGTATATATAGCCTACAACTCCCAATAGAATCTTGCACCTACTCCTAATTAACACTGCTGTAATTTTAATTTTAGTGTTTTTATAATTTACAAAATCTATCCATTACTATATATAAACCCTCTAAATAAAAATAATTAAACACGCGTTGTCTGAATTTAAGTTTTAGATAAGCATGATTATATATCAAAGGTTTATATATGCACAAAACGGTATCGGTACAAATAGTAAAGAAAATAATCTCAGTTTTTTTGCCAGAAAAAAATACTCGAAAGCAATAATTGATATGAAATTTCTAACCTCCCTCGATTTGCTTGAAGCTAATAAGGATGTCACTTTAGTTTGCAATTTTGGAAACAGAAGATAGGGTCAAAGAAGATTTTGTACATCAAAGAGTTGAAAAATCACATTCATTCAGGTTGAGGTAAAACTTAATTCATATACTTATATTGTAAGCCGTAAATTACGTTGGAACACTAACTTTTAAGGCTAATCCAAACATATGTCATCTAATTAAATTTAGTCACAAATCTTTTCTCTCATTAGCTTATTACGTATTTGGGTAGGATGGAAAAAAGCATTTTTGAATGATAAATCATGTTTTAAAAAAAAAATCAACCAAACACTCATCAAAATGGAAAAAAATATTTCTGTAACTAAACCATGGTTTGATGAGGTAAAACCATGATTTTGAAGAATGATATTTTTTAAGCTTTTAGGAGAAAATAGGTGGTGGTTGATGTAATTATTACACATGTACCAAAAATACCATTGCCCTCTGTCTCTATTTATTTAATCATATATATTATCAAAATCATATATTTTAGCTTTCTAAAATATATTTAATCATATATTTTATAAATATATACATATTAATATTAAGTAGTTATATGAATAATAAATTGGTCTCACATATGCATATATATTATTTATTATTTTTTAAAAAATAAATTAATACTTGTTCTTTGTTTAAGTAGCTTATGTCGTTTTAATTATATTTAATCATGTAATTTTACTTATATGTATTTTAATTGTTAATTAATTGTATAAATGATCCACTGCTCGTAAATATGCGCATATGTATTATTCATTTATAAATTTAAACAAAAATATAAATTGAATTTTGTTCAATAGGAATTATCACATTAACTTATATCCATTTTGGTAATTTGAATATAAAAAGATTTATTTTAATTTCAACCATCCAAACACTTTCAGTTTATCAAAACTACCTTTTTGAATAATCCATGGTACTCAACATTTATTCTCTAAAATCACTTTTATCACTTTTTCTCTGAAAACTAATCCAAACACATCCTTATATGAAACAGTAAAAACATCCGAGGCCGTTCACGAAAAAAACCATAATAAAATTAAGAAAAAGCCTTAGAGGCCATATAATTTACTTGGAAGCGAAGGGAACATGAATTCAAACTAAAGACAGATTAAAGAAGTGAACTCTCACAAAATTAATAAAATATTAATTTTGGATTAATGAATGTGAGGTACTTTTAAAACTTTAACACGATCGAGCGTAAACCAATGAACCTAACCCCACTAGCTAAGTTGTGACCCTTCCAAATTCCAATTCTAAAATTATATGCATGAAAGCAATTAAGCTAATTAGGTAATGTCACTCATCAAACTTTTTTCATCTTTTTGGCCATAAAAAGTGATTACCTCATTCTATAAATGTATTGGTGAAACGTATTTAATTAATAGTAGCTATGTACTTCAATTGGTTATAAAAAAGGAAAATCTGGTCTGAGGTCCCAAATAAACAACTTATTTACAAAAATGTCTCATGGATGAAAATATTTATTCTTAGGTCATAAGACAGGACTCCATGTTCTCAACACTAGCGCATGGTGTTCTCAACACCATCACATAGTGTTGTCATTATTAGCACATGGTGTTATCATTACCATCGCACATATTGTTGTCAACACCAGAGCATGATGTTGTCAATATAAGGAGCTCATGTTGCCAACAACAGCGCTTAGGACCTTAAAATAAATATTTTCATTCATAGGACTTTTTTGTAAATAAGTTTATTAGTTGAGACCTCAGAATAAATTGCTCTAAAAAATGCACTACAGCTGATGAAATATTGGTAGGTTTTAATTATTAGAGCAGGTACGTGGTTCCATTTGCAACTTGCAAAAGATATTGCACAATTTTTTTTTAACCTTAGAACTTTTCCTACTCTAGGATTTCTTTATAAAATCGAACCAATTAATGAAATGTGAATTAAAAATTAATTTCTCAGATTCAAATGATCGATTTAATTCTATAAACAATTAGATATTGGTCAAATTAATCATTTTCCTTATAACTTCTCTTTTACTTCTCTTAAATATAGATATATAATAGAAATATTTTGACCAAATTAATTTTTATCTTTTTTATTTTTACATCAAACAATCATAACATTATTCCTTGGGGGTCCTCCCATTGGAGGCAACGGTAACATAAATAAATCAAACAATATGAAGTCACATAAATAAATCAAACAATATGAAGTCACATAAAAAGAAGTAGATAAAGACTTAAGCACACTTTAATTAAAAATATTATAGAGATATATATTTTTGTTAATAATATATCCAGAAATCTGGCCTACAACAAAACATATTGGTGTTCTGTGGTCTAGTAACGGATCCCGTTGTTGTTGTATTCATGAGGAGATTGATTAATATATACTTCGGTTTTGAACATATTGTGTGCTTATCCGCCGCATAATACAGCATTTTCAGAGTTGTTGATCGAATTCAACAAAATAAAGAGGCAATTAATTGAAGAAAATTAAATAATTTTGTAGAGGACGTGTCTCACTTTTGATTTCGATGTAGAAATTAAACCACCACACCGTCCAGAACAGTGAGGTAGGAGCGTGAATAAATTCTTGCACTGTATGTGCGTAATCTTCAACCCAGTACTACAAGTACACATCTTACGAATCCTTAATATTGTACATGTTGGGAGAATCTTTTCCCAGACGGTACACGCAAGTCAAAACAAAAATATTTTGAAATCTGTAAAAAACATCTCAAAATCTGTAAATTCTTTTTAGATTCCATGAGTTCTTCTCGGAATCCATAAACTCTTTTCCTTCAATGGATTCCCAAACACACACATATAACATATACACTGCCTTCGGGTCTTGAATAAAAGAGTAAGGCAACATATTTAATTTAATTCTAAACATAAGATCTCATCAACTTTTTATCTTAAGTTTATAATTTTTTTTAAAATATTCATACTGATTGCACCTAGTAATGAATTTCCATTAAGCTAAGGGTAGTTAAAATAGACATGATATTTTAGGAAAAAACAGCACATGATTATAAATGGTATTTATTTGTCAGAGAAAAATCTTGTTGAGTAGGTCAATCATGCATATATTATTAATTACCCACTGGAAGAAATTTCATGTGGTTAGAAATAACATAACTATAACGTTATCTGTAGAGTTGGGGTAGGCTACTAACAAAGACTTTGCTCCATGAAACCTATATATAATCGATTAGAGCGTGCAAATTCCAACTAGAAAAGAAGAAATGACAAAAGAACTTTAAAATGATGAAAGAGATATAATAATAGCTTGATGAGGGCTCCAGAATTAAAGTAGCAATATAGATATTATAGGGAATAGCTCATGGATGGCCTCCAAGTTTATTTCCACTTTCTTTGGACCATTACAAGTGAGTGATCCCCTATCTATCTCTAAAAAGTAGTCAAGCTATATATGCCTTATTACAAAACAAAAACACAAAACCCTAATTTTATCATTTCGAGTCAACCAAACGTGTAAACAATAATGCAAGATCAATTTAGAAGTAATGACACTCAAGTAAAGTTTAAAGTTTGATCATAAAGTTTTTTAAATGAAAGATGTAAATATTAATTCAGATGTAGTTACAAATAATGTGACTCTCGATTGCAAATTATTGGGAATGACATATGAAACTTGTATGTCGGATTTCTTTTTCTTTCCTTATCAATTATTTCCCTGGTTTCTAAATTATAACTAATATTCCCACATTTATAATCGTATTTTTTAATCGATACTTACAATTCATTTATCATAAAGTTGTGTGAAAGGCTTGAACTTCCTTTGGCACAAGTATCTTAAATCTTACTAATAAGTTTTGTAAGGTGGTGTAAAGGCCTGTTGGATACTTTTAAACCTTAAATTCGAATTTCAAAAGATATATCTATGTTGAAAGGGACAACGACATATCCTGAACCGGATTAGTTGATCGTTCAAATATTTTACAAAATGATTTTTAAAAAAATCTAATATCAGATAATAGTATAAAAAAGCATCTTAAATCTTGCTAACAACTTTTTTGTTGTTGCAGTTTTACCCGTTAACCTTTTTCTTTTCCTTTAGCTGGTGATAACAATAATCTGAATTAAAGCTCTCTCTCTCTCACACAAGATATAAAGACGCCAAAGTAACGAGTAATATGCTCGGAATATTCATGGCACCTCACTGTATGTCTTAGCTGAATGTCCACTTAAATATTAGAAAATTTAAAAAGTAAAAAATATTAAAAAAATTTACTTAAGAGAGGGATAGAGACTTTGAGCTTTGAGTGAATTAAATATAGAGGTTTAACAATGACGAGTGCACCTTCTTTGTTAACTAGCTAGTGAGTGATTTACGTCTTTAATTATACATATAACGTGTGGCCCCTCACGATTTACCAAACAATTCAAGCATTTAAAGTCGTTCGTCACTTTTATTAATTTACTTATATTTTCCCCCCATTATTCGTCACTCCATTATTGAACGTTGAAGTCCCTATCTTTAATTTAACTTGATCCAATGCCCAATCAACCTGTCAAAATAAAAAATAAATAAATAAAGGTATTAGTTAATTTGTACTTTGTTTTATTAAAGAAAGTGATGCATTTTGTTGGTCCATGAATAGTACGTTAATAGGGACACGTTTCATTGTTTTTACAAGACATTTTCGTAAAGTCTATAAATTCTTAATCTAAACTAACTACTCACTACCAGAAAAATGTCATTTAGCGAGTCGTTAATATTTTCATAAAGCCTAAATCCGTTGCTAAATAACCATTTTCCGTTGCTAAAAAGAGAGTCGCTAATATTTTCCATCGTCAAATGAAAATTTTCTGATGGAAAATAGCTATTTAACGATATTTTTTGGTAGTTAAATGACATTTTTCTGTTAATGTAGAATAGGTTGCTTCAACTTGTATAAAAGTTTAGACAAAATTCTTATAGAAAAGATGAAAAGCAGGGAGGGAGGGAGAGCACTTCCTCAAGAAAACGGCCCCTCATCAATAGACCATTGCTTGACCAATGATTTTGGCATCTACCATTTGCCATCTAATAACGACATCTAATCATATATTTATGCCTTTAATCATCTCTATTGACATTATTAGCCCTATCGATAGACCATGATCCCAAGGGCATATCTGTCATTTCACTCCTCTACTTTTATTTTTAAGACTGCACGCTTTTGTTTCTTTAGTTATTTGGTTAGGTTTCTTCTTACTATATATATACTCGCACATATATAATGATTGATTATAGATTGTGTTGCCTGGTGCTCTGATTCATGCTTCGTCCTCTATCTCCATCTGGAGTTTTGGAATGCGCAGCACACAAGAGAGCGTGATAATTTTATATCAAAACAAAATCAATATCTTAACTCGCAAATAATTTTATAACATAGTGACCGAAACATTTTTCTATAAGTAGACAATCCTGAGTTCAATTCCCCTTATTACATAAGCTTAACAAAAGGGCTTTATGATTTGGAACAGTCAAGGCAAAAACGTAACAACATCAACTTAATATATATCCCACATATATATATATATATACTTGGATAGTTGACCCTTGGCACAGTACAACAGCTTGCTATACATAACACTTATAATTACTAATAATAAACTCTCTGGTTTTGAAAATACGTGATCCGATTTTTTCCAAAACCATTCTCTCTCTTTCTCTTCTTCTTCTCTCTATTTTTCCAAAAAAAGATGGAAAAAAAGGGGGCAGGGGGCTGATATCTAGATACCTTTAAAGTACATAGACAACTTAGAATTAATATAGCTCTAATATTTGATGCCGTATTCTATATATGATTTATTTACTTGGTTAATAATTAATCATGATCATCATTGCTCCATGTATATATAATGGATAGGGCTTAATCTGTTGTGAAAATGGCAGCTGTATTGCATGGCCATGCAGACGAGGAGGAGAAGGGCTGGAGGGCCAGGATTTGAGTTATATTGTGCAGTTTTTGTCGCAGCTGGATTTGCTCCGACCGGAGCCATTGGTTCTCCGTGCTCACCCGGTTACAGTGATGCAGAAGGAACTGCAACTTGTTGTTGAGTTCACGGTTCTGGATCCTGAACCGGTTCACCTGAAACCTTAAGTTCTCTAGATGCTTCTGCTTTCGCATGCGCGATCGCCTCGCCGACTCCCGGTTCGATGTCATTCTCCGCCGTTTGCGCTCGTCGATAATGGATGGGGCCACTTGTTTCACGTCGGCATCATCGGAGCCGGCTTGGGATTGGGGATTACCGGCCGGCTTGAGTGGAGAGGAAAGAAGGTCGACAGGGCATGGGCTGGAGCCAAAGCCCGGGCCTTCCCAGTCCAAGGCCCAGAAGGGGTTATTGAGGAAAGGGTCGGAAGGGAGAAGAGTGGACAACATGGCTACGACACAGAGATTTGATTCTTACCGGAGGGGGTTAGAAGGAAGGAGGGAGAAAGGGAAGGTACGCAGTGAGGGTGGGTCTGCTTTTATAGCAAACAAAATCAGGGGCACATGAGTAATTAAGAATGATTTGCGGGGTATTTTCGTCATAGTGCAATTTTGCCTTTTGAGTCAGCCGGCACTTAATGGTGGATCGAGGTGACGTAAGCGAGCGGGTCCCAGAAAAGGATCGGGAAATAAGCTTCGAAGGGAAGGAAAAAGATAGGCAGCTGCTACTGTGTTGTACACGTGGAGGCGTTTGATTGGTTGAGATTCCTATGATTGATGACGTGGAGGAGCTGTGGGATCCTGTGTTGCTGCAGGGAACGGTGAAACGGGAACGATCCAGGGCCACAAGAAGAAATTTGAAGTGTAATGGTGAAAGTTGGGGTTAATCAACACTAATTATTATACAACCATTTTTTTAATATAAAAATCAGTTGATTTTTTTGAAAATAAAGAATATAATTAACTGTATAATTATCATTAATCTTTACATTACTTTTATCTAATTTATTAACTGACATTAATATAATGATATATATGGTATTAGAATGCACGTTATAATAAAATAATTTATTTAAATTTTTTATCACATGAAAAAGTTTACTGAGCATGGAATTTGAGTAATATATTAAATCCAAGTGACGTTTCATTAATAAGTAATATATTCTTCTTCCAATCATAAATATCCATTAGTGTATTTTAATGACAAGTGGTGTATGTCATGGTTATTTGATCTTCTGAGAAGAATGCCTACCAGTTCAGTCTTTAATATAAAACATCTTTCAGAAGATGCATAGAGTATGATCTTAAATATAACTTTTGTAAAAAGAAAATATAGCTTTGAATTTCTTTCTTAATTATCCTTATTTAATTTATTGCATTACAGAGAGTGATTATGTAAGAAAGAAATTAAAATTAACTAATATAGTAATACAAAAACCCTTATGAAGTAGTTAAAAGCGTCTTTATATTAAGTATAGACATTATACCCATGATTTAATGTTTGAGAGGGTAAAAGAATTAATTGTTATGGTATAAGAGTTTGAAGCCTACTTTAAAGAGAAAAAAAAACTCAAAAGTAGTCAATAGTTTTCTCTATGATTTTGATTATGATTAATAGTAACTAGCTATTATATATAAATTTTAAGAACATGTTGAATTAAGGAAAATCATATGTAATAAATATACACATTATTGTTATCATAGATTATTATATGATGTTGTCATGTTCTGAGTGCAATTTCGAGTTTGTGAGGAGATAAACTAAAATCGTAGAATTGATGACCTCATGCATGAGGGAAGGAAGCCGTGTGCTTTATGGGAAGAAGAAAGGAATATAATTATCTAATAGTTGTGTGTTGAAGTTGATTGAGATGGATTAAATTTATAATTAAATTTGAAGCATTAATATTAGAGATCACTGTGCAATGTACAAAGTATTTGGGATGGGAAATCAACATATGACTTATGAGAATAAAGACAATCAGCCCGTTTGAGAATATAATACAGCAGTACTTTTACATAAGTATAGGAAAATATGTGAAGAAAGTTATCTCATTTTACGGAAAAAGTACTGTTAAACGTACGTTTGACTTTTCAAAACGCTCCAACAAACAAGCCCTATATATCCAAAATGTCAGTGGTGGGCTTAGGACCCTAGTTTAGTGATGCAAACTATTTTTTTGATAAGATAAATGAGACTTATTCTTAATATCTTTTGAAAAAAATAGTGGATTCAAAATTAACAAATAAATTGATGTAAAATAAATTATATAGTACTAATATATATTAAATTTTTTAGAAATCAAGGAGTGTGGCTACACCGCCTCAAATACATACAAGTCAGCCCTTGCAAAATGTGAGAGAACTATATGTGAGAATCTATAGGTTATTAGGTTACTGCATAAGATTCCCTAATAAGCAACACATTATTAAAAAAGTTTAAAAAACACAAAAAAGGTAATATTATACACACACATACATAATTACACACACATATGCAGTTGTTGGATCTTATATGTTTTTTTTTTCAATTTTCATTTAGAAGTATAGATATTAACAGCATGATGCTATGATATAAAGGGTTTATATACGCTACTACGTTAAGAGATAAGCGTGCCTTTATTTCATTTAGATCAAGTTTAAAATTCATTTTATTTATTACTTTAAACAAAGCGAAACACACACGCAAGAAGTGAATTAACTCACAGTTAGCATATGAAATAATGATTATTTAAATTAAAAATATATAAAAATAAAGTAACTGAGTCAAATTTTAAGTCATCCATATTTTATTTTAAACATAAATACGACGTAATTAACTCAGAATGTACACATGACTCAAGCTAGTTACATGAATTTTGGAAATGCGGCTACTAATAGGCAACATTCTACCATCGTTTAAGGAGAAGGTAGAGAAATTAGCACTCAATCCGGTAAAGCCAAGAAAATATTAAATTAACGAGATTGAAGGTAGAAACTTCAAAATAATTTTTTATTATTGCCTAAATGGTTTAGATTTAAGTATTGTTAAATTCAATCAGGGTAATTCTTTTTTTTTTTTGAACAACAGGCAAGTGGACCTTTTGGTCACACCCGGAAACCCCCGGTATCCAGCACCTTTTCCTGAATCCTTGGTCTTCTTTCAATTGGACTAGGTAACCTAGGGCAACTGACTAATTCGGAACGAGGAATACACGTGACGCACCCCTATAAGGTGCTTTGCACTAAGGGTGGATTACCTCTACCCCAAACGTTGCTCCCAGGGATCTAACTCTTGACCCCTGAGAGAGTGTCAGCTGCACTGACCATTGCACTCCGGTGCTTGTTGGTTAATCGGGGTAATTCTTTCAAAGGCTTTTTTTTACCTTTAGTACGAATTATTGAAACATCATACTTAAACAGCAAAAACTCCCTTTTATTAAAATTAATGCCTGTCAGTGAAGCTTAAAAATACTTAATGTTGTATGCCCAAAAAATGATTTGGGTCATATTAGTCTAAGCCCAGTCCACAAGCCTATGAGAAGAGAGGAATTAACTGAAGGTTCAATGATCAAACAATAAGGGGACACGTGAAGGCTTCAAAATTAGATGTGTCTTCAGCATCCCTCAGATTTTGGATAGACAGTTAGATCTATATATCTAATGTCCACTACTTCTAGATTTCAGGATAACGTTAGATGGGTTGGACGTGCGACAGAAAAGCGAATACCACTTATTTATTCATGTTGTCTCACATTATAGACACTTTTTTACACAATCTATTGCTCATTATCCTCTCTCACGCTCTACTAATCTCATATTTGAGTTTAATCAAGCTCTTACTGTATTTTAATAATTTCATTTATACAATCTCAATCTTATGTTTTAAGCTGTATTTATTAGTCTTTAAATTCATTTTTTCGCTATCAATGACATGAAATCTGTAACATCCTAATTTTTATTTAGAGGATTTGATTCTATTCAAGAAATAAATATTTATTTAAATGATTTAATTGTTATTTAGAAATAATACTTATAGTTAGTATAATTTGTTTGATAGTCATTTAAAAAAAATGGTCATAATAAAATGTATGCAAATTTAACAAAACATAATTAATAATAAAATATTTATAAAAGAGAAAGAGAAATAAAAGGAAAAAAATAGAAGAAATATAATATATATATATATATATAGATAACGTGTCCTTAATTACCAATATATCTATGTATTATTAAAAAAAAGAGAAAAGAAACATAAGAAGAAAAATGATAATCGAGGAAAAGAAAATAAAATATAAAAACATATGTGTGTGTGCACGTTAATTAAAAAAAAGGAAAGGTACATATCTATATATATATATATATATTAATTAAAAAAAGGAAAGGTATCACCATCACCGTCTATTTATCCCCTTCAACTCACACGTGAATATCATTAGGTCAGGATTCTCTTTTTCTTCTCATTCAGGCGGCGTCCACTGCTTTCTTTGGATATAGAATTTCATTTGGGATTAAGTAGATAATCAAAACTATTTCCTTTCAAATTTTCTCATTCATAAAAGTTTTTTAAAATAATTTTCTCTTTCTATTGATAGTAATATTATATTGATAAGATGAAAATTTGGGATTAGAGTTTGAGATAAAGATTGAACTTGGTCAAGAACTGTCTAATGAAAGGTAGATGGGAAATAACTATTAGTTTTCCTTCTTTTGGATTTATGGTTTGGCTGTTGTTATAGTTTAAAATAATTATTCGATTTAATTAGTTTATAATTTATTCTACATAGGAGGTTTGCACATATTAGATTTGGGGTTGAATGATTTATAAGTGTTATTGAGATTAGTTTTGAAGTGTTAATCAACTTATCATGTTGAAAAGATTAAGAGTATATATGATTTAATAGTTTTATGTTGAAAACCCTAAACTTTTAATTGGGAATTGTGTAATCGAAATTGATTTGTGAATTAATTAAATCTGTGGGTTGAGAGAAATGATTGAACTTTGGGCAGACTAAATAGTTGAGAGTTTACTAAGGAGTATGAATCCTAAATAATTATTGCAAAACTTTAAATATATATAAACAAGTTAATTAATTAATTTATATGTATTAAATTTGCATCCATGTCACTGTGTAGATTGATTTGAGTGTGGTTGGTGCTTTTGTGGCTTGAGCTTGCAAGTATCCTAGAGTTGAGTTAACCAATGTTAATTCATTTTATATGCTTTACACGGATTGTAAGGTATTTTTGATACTTTAATTATGTATTACGAATCTTATCTTTATTTTTATATATTCAATTTTAGTAAAGTGGGAAGTATTTTATTATATATATAAAGTATATGTTTTGCTTAGAGATATGTTTGATGAGCTATTCATAATTTATCTTTATCCGTAACATATTGTGAATTTATGCATTTGTGGGGAATTGACATATTAGGTGCATGGAAGTAGTTGGGTGGTCTTGTGATGATGGGACTTATGTAATGTATTGTGAATGTATCCGTGGTTGCCCCACTACTGATCATAGTGGTTGGCTGTATTGTGACTTACACTCAGGTGGGGAGTCGGCTTAGACCCAGGAAGGAGGTCAGGATTTATTGTGACTCACAAGCAAGTGGGGAGTCGTGATGGAGTAATATGAAGTAGGATGGAGGGATCATTTGTGCATTCTAATTGTATTGAATGGAAAACATTATTTTGTGTGAATATTGTATATCAGCACTGCTTCACTGATTTATAATGTATTCTGTGAATTGATTATTGGTTACTGGGACTTTATGTCTCACCCTATCGATATATTTTTTTTTAGAAGAGGAACTTAGTGGTTCGGAGTGTGAAAGGAATGAGCCAACAGTTTGATATTAACTATCAATGTAGGCTTAATAGCTAGGCTATTTTAAGGAGAAATGTATATTGCCAAACTTTAGGGCTTGCATGCTCTGATTTGTTTTTATCATTATGTTTATGCTGTGATATTCTATACATGATTAATAATTTGCCTTTTGATATCTCTAAATTGTTACGTACCCATTGAATGTTGTTTATGGACCCGTATGTTTAAGGGGATACTTAAATGTCGTTGACTCTTGTGGCTTTAATGGTGACTTGTAGGCGAATTTTGTGCCTTAGGTCCAAATGATACTGTGAGTTGTGAATGGTTTGTGGGCTGGGTGTCTTACCCATAATTTTGTACCCTGAACCTTGAGGATTTAATAATTAAATACATTTAAATGTCAGATTTATTTGGAACTACAAATGGTATTAGAAGGGATTAAGAGTTGCATAATTAATTTTAAATATAATATATGGATAAATTATTTAGGGGTTACAAAATCTTTTTTAAATTAATATTTTACTGTAAGTTGTACAAACAAATCTTATGTGCAAATTTTGTCCTGGTTATGTGTATGAATAGAAACATAAAATGTTAAATATGGCTCCGTTTGGATAGCCCGTTGGAAAAATAGACACAGATTTTGAGGTAGTTTATGTGAGAGAAAAAGTGTCTCGGTAAGCGCATCCGTTGGCAAAACGAGTAAACCAAACAGAGCCTATATACCTTTTGCTAAGATCACTAATCTTAGAGGATTCAAATATATTTTTTTTAAGAAAAAGGAAGAGTGAGTATTATATTGGGTCTGTTCGATAGCGTTGTAGAGAAGTACTTTTATATAAATCAAGGTAATGTATAAAAAAATTATCTCGTTTTACAGAAAAATAGTGTTGAACGTGTTTTTAATACGGTTAAACGTTTGGACAAACGCATTCAAGATGGGGCAGCTTTACAAATGCTTAACCGAGAACATGTTGGCTGCTCTAGCTCTAGGTCTAGGTCTCTGACACTGTGGACAGAGGTGCATGATGGTGTTTCGTGTTTCTTTTTACCATGGCCACGTGCTTTTCTTCTGTGTTTCAATGATTGAACAAGCTACACAGACACGCACGTGGATCAACTACTTAAATTAGTTCATCACACTACTAGAGTTCAATTTTTTTAAGTTGTATGGTGTTTTTAAATTATTTTATGGTTGTTTGAGAACACCGTTTCTCTAACGATATATGTAAATAGAGATAAAATCATCTCAAAATCTGTAAAATTATCTTAAAATTTATAAAACCATTTTAAAATTCACTTTAGAATTTGTAAACTCCTTTCTTCCAATTTCCAAACACACCCTTTGATGTTGAGACTAATCCCCTTTATGATGTAGAGCATACAAAAACCTTTATCTCTACTTACAAATATGCTTTCTAAGATTTAAATTTACGTACTTTTTTTAGGGTGGGATTGCTCACCGTATCAATCAAACATATTGGTACTAAATTAAAGTTCAATTACTGATTCTACAGGAAACTTCACCTATAAATGCAGCTGATCAATCAACATAAACTACATCCAATAATCAAGGTGTTGACAAACGAGTAAATTATTAAATGTAGAGCATATAGGTGATGTTCATACTAATTAGGTAACAATATATAGAAGCATGGAACCTAACCAACCGAGTTTTGAAGGTTGTTGGCCTAAGATTGACCCATGCGGGGGTGCCCCTGTTGATTGGCTAAAAATATTATAGAGAATCATAATTAAACCCTGAGCAGGAGAAATAAATATCTAACAAGTTACAAGAATGATTTTTCAATGACAAATGGAAACGATTTGTTATATATTAACAAGTTATGGATTAATCAGATATTGGGTTTGTTCGGGAACACCATTTCTCAAACGGTACACATATTCTAATATAAAATTATCTCAAAATCCGTAAAACCATATCAAAATTCATAAAAACTATATTGAAATCCGTAAAGTCATTTAGAAATCCATAACTCCTTCCTCCCCCAAGCAAACCCATTATTCCCCTTACTTAAAATCTAATCATACTCCTCCCAAAAGATATCATGGAAAGAAGGTGGAATGGGCAAGCAATATCCATGTGATTGATAGAGGAACCTCACTAAAAAGTAAAGAAGGCTATGGCAAACTTATTCATCAAAGAGGGGAAATTTTTTTAATAAAAAAAAAAAAGCAAAGAGACAGACAAAGAAAAACAAAGACGGGTCTAGAAGTATTCACATACATATTTGTAGTGCCTTTTGCTTTTTCGTGTAGCCGCCCCCTCCCCCCCTAATTTGCATATGTATTTTGTGTCAAATTGATTCTTTCACGTTACAGTAACGAGATTGAGTACTGAGTAGTGAGAGAGTCAGCACTCAGAAAAAAAGAACTCGTGCTCTAATTAATTAGTGACTTCTGAATACAAAAATGTTGCATCCTTGAGAGTTTCTCCTCATATGGGGTTGATGAGGAATCTATCTCTTACTTAAATTAATTAGGAATTAACGTTAGAGAATATTTTATAGAAAAATATATTTCCCCCCCAAAATTTAAGACATAACATGGCACCAAGATTACAGTATATAATTAAATAGTAGAAGTTATAACAGCTTTCCTTTTTTTCCCCCATGAATTTCATTTTCCAACTTATATATGATGTCTGGTGTGCAACAAGAGACCCACTACAGCACAAACATTTGATACCTTCCAGCAAGGGTGAAATTTTTTTTATCTCATTTATAATTTATATCGTTATTTACTTTTAAATTATTATTGTGTAGATGATTTTTTTCTTAGAAAGTGTGTACATTATTTGGCCAAAAAAAAATACAGTGTGTCCATTAAATATAGAAAATTTAAAAATTATTAAATTATAAATTTTTTCTTGGTTAAAGTGAACATTAAAACTAATTTATAAATAAAATCAGAAAATTATAAAATTAATATACTCATCAAGAGAAATTTTTGGATAAACCTGGTCTGCTAGACCATTTATGGTCTGACCAGGAGAGTTAAGACTGCTCATGCATTTGTAATCTTAAATTTTTTTAAAAAAATTAATTTACCTGCCGGATTTTAAAATCCGCAAGCATTGTTTCCTGCGGAAAAAATCCACAAGAAATTTATATGCGGATTTTAAATCCGCAGATACTTTTTTTTTTACCATTTTTTTGAAAATTTAATTTTTTTATGAATTTTAAATTCGCGTAAAATTACTTACAAAATTTTTTTAAATGAAAAATTCGCAGGCATAATTTCTTTGTTTTTTTTTCCTAATGTTCCAAACGGTCATATTGCTTGGCTCACGAGAGGTTTGGCCAATGAAAGTAGCCCCACGGGTGAGGACCGTCGGGATCGCTGGGCTAACCGCCGGTGGTCTCATGAGAAGTTTGTCTGAAGAAAGCGGTGATCTCCCTCTCGTGCGTTCCAACATCACCGGTGTAGAAGCCTCCGGCCAGGAACGTCGTCCCGGTGCTTGAGCATTTGATCGAAGGAGCCCCTCGAGATGATGT
>JANTPZ010026987.1:0-17792 GCA_025593235.1 Vachellia pachyceras
TCTCTGAAAAGAACAGTCCCGCCATGCTCGTCTCCGTTCTAGAGGCCTTCGAACAACTTGGCCTTGATGTGCTAGATGCTAGGGTTTCTTGTGAGGACAGTTTCCAGCTCGAAGCTCTGGGAGGATCCCAAGTATGGCGCCAATTATCATTAATCTCGATTCACTCCATCGCTTTTCACCCTCAAACATAATAAATTAATTACTTCTCAACTCTTGGATCAATAAATCTGTATATATTTTCCAAATTAATTACAGCTGAGCCTGTTAAAGTTCATACATCACTATATATAAGGTTCCTTGGGATTAGGCTATATTAATTGTTCTCCTTAGGTTTCTCTGTTTAATTAATTATGAACTTGATGGGAGGAAACTGATGATGAAATGAAATTGCAGAGTGAAGAGAAGGAGATAGACGCCCAAACGGTGAAGCAAGCGGTGCTGCAGGCAGTCAACAAAGTCATGAAGTGATCACAAAGTACTGATAGGGGCCAGCCTGCAGTACCCCTTTTTTGTCTTCTTCTATTTTTCATCTTCAAGTGTAAAATTCACATATATCCAAATTCCAAACTGAAAAGGCCAAACCTAATTCAATTACCTCTTCCAAGTTGGGTGTCAGCAGAATGAATGGACAGGAATCTGTACATTTTATTTTGGCTTTCAAATGGCATGAAATGTTAAAAGCATAGAAGCCTTAACCAAAATTTAAAATATAATACACGTACGCGCTTATTTTTTTTAGCAATATTATAGTTGTCGGGTACGTATCTTTCCTAAACTCAAATGCATATCGAACGGTATTTTTTTAAATGGAAATAATATTTTTCATATACTTCATAAACTATAAAATCACTTTTCCACCTATTTCTTAAAAGTAGAAGGGCACACAAATTTTCGCAAATATCAAATTAAACATCGTACTGCTTACTCATTGTACCTTTTCTTTTTGTCAACTTACGTATACATACATATAGTATCTTAAATAAGATAGTAATGATTGTTAGATTGCTGAGTGAAAGAGACTCGTTTATTTGAATCATAAGTTAAAAAAATATTATCAGAGGATGAAAACTATCTTAAATGGGCCAATTAAGACTCAAATTTAACTTAATAATATCGGTTAACAAGTAAGTATATAAAAAATACATATAAGATTATTGCAAGTAATATGATATATCTTTTAACATTAAGTTAATATGATATGAGGGTGCAACATATATAATCAACAACAAATAAGTTAATTAGAATTTCTTGATTTGTTTTAATGCGTAAGTTGAGTGGACTTGAAATGCCTGAATTACGTCGAGTTACATATCCTTGGATGAAATGAAGTGAACAAGGAGGTTAAAAATGAAAAGATGGGTCCCGCTATTCGTTATCTATGAGAAAAACAACATTTTGTGATCTTTAAAAAGGAATATTGACAGCCAAACTCAATTTTCAACTAAGGTTCTGTCATTCTGAATCGAGATCTGACCATTTATAAGACACCGTTCTTCTATCATTTCTCCTTATATGTCCTTGAGTTTTACTGCTGTCTTTTGAACTTGTGAGTTGATCACCTGTGTATGTATGTGAAAGCCAAATATTTTTACCTGAAATTTAAAAAAAAGCGAGCATGTATAGTTAAATAAATTGGGTTTATTTGTTGGAGTGATTAAAAAAGTCAAACATACGTTCAACAGTATTTTTCGTAAAACGAGATAATCTCCTTCACATATTTACCTCGACTTACATAAAAGTATTTCTTTACTTCGTTCTCAAACGGACACTTTATTGCTAGAGTTGAGATGAGTATTCTAAAGGCTAACTGAAAACGAGCATTGTTGTTTATAATTTTTTTTAAAAGCACATCAGAACGGAGAGAATATTCAACCCGGCCACTTAAATACTTCCCATGTCACTTCATATCCGCATGTTATGTTTATGTCTCAGATGTGAGAATCCTGGAAAAAGGATATCTTATACTTTATGGCTTTCTTTTATCTGTCGTCCTATTTGTTTGAGAAACTCCCTAAAAACTTTTAAAAAAATACTGTTATGTAAATTGAGATAAAAATTCTCTCACATGCTTAATTGGAACTATATAAAATCAGTTAAAATAAACTAATCCAACACTTACTTAAAGCCTTAAATTGAAAATAAATTTTCAAGTACCACATGATATATTATTTTATTCTAATTCCGACATCCCGAATGGATTACGTGGGCGACCAAAAGCCTACTTCTGTACCTACGACCTAAGAAATTGATGACGGGCTTTTTATTTAAGCCCAATCTGGGATTTATTGAGGTCATGGATGGATTTGTGTTCCAGCATATCCAGCCTAAGAAAATAATATCTGGCCCAACTGATGTCGATTTGGTTGTTCTTTTGGGCTGAATCAGTTTAATTTTGGGTTCTAATGGGGAACCGTCAACGGGCCTCTACATGAAAATAACTTATGTATAATTTTACCCATCGTCGGTCTAGTGGTAAGGATTGTGCTTTCTCATCAAATGGGAGGAGATTCGATCCCCACCGTGGTTTTTGGGAAGGCATCCTAACTTCTGGATGCTTAGGTTAACACCTGAGGGTAATTGACGATTCGTCCTACCCAACATTGGTATCACCTAAGAGGAAGGGAGATTTCACCCTGCCCTTGGCTTGTGGGTGAGCTCGACCCCGACTTAAAATTTATGTATAAAAAAACTTATGTATAATTTTTAAATATTTTGAAAAACAAATAATACGCACGCGCACAGATTCTTGTCAAGGCTAATGTGAAATTATTCGTTTGTTTGAAATTTAGGTTTTGAAATTACTCACAAATATTTTTAAATCTATGTTTTAAAAAAGACATTTTCTTGTCAAATCACAATCTTTTTCATAATAAATTTTATATTTCCTCTTTTTTATTTCTTTCTCTTTCTTCTTTCGTACTTACTTTTTACCTCGAACTCCGTTAAAACCAAAAACTTTCCAAATGCAATCATCTTTCAAAACCTAGGTTTTGTTTTGAAATCCGTAAAAACTATTCTCCCAAAATCTATTATAAAAAACCTAGGTTTTACCTTGAACTTCATAAAAGTTATTCTCAAACAAACTTCCAAACGAGTCCCAACACAGTGTAATTAAACACTTCCCCAATTTTGATTTTTGAAGAACACAACCGAACATAGATAGAGAGAGAGAAAGAGAAAAGGTGATAATAGAAACAAAGTAACTGTTCTAAAATTAAGAAATAACAATGAGCTTGTGATGAAGATGACGAGGAAGATAAGAGAAACATGAGATCATTTAGAGAGAAAGATAGATAATATAGTTATTCTCTTCAAATTTACAACCATTTGGTTCATATATACTATTTAATTATCTATAGGCAATAAGTCATTCAATTTCATTACAAGAGTTACAACAATGAATAAGTACACATCATTGTATAATATGTGACAATAGATTCATCATGTGTATTAACCATATAAAACTCTCAAGAGGTCATTTATATTGTAGGTTATAGCTTTTTAAGTGTAGAATTTCAAGAGGCAACTGTAATGAAAATCCACACTTGATATTATAATATTCATAACACTCCCTATTGGATGTCCATAAGTAAATATTGTGTCTTATTAAAACCTTATTGGGAAAACCCAGTAGAAAAAACCCAATGTAAAAAAAGGATTACACAATATATATTGAAAATGCCTTATTTACCTTAAAAACCCAATGGGACAAAATTTTGGTTAAGGAAAAAATAGTGTAGCATGATCTTTTTTCCATTAAAAATATTATTAATTTTGCTTCTTCATATGATAAATACATCACTTTTACTCCCCCATGATGATAATATAACTCATTGTGATTATATTCTCTATTGTGATTGTCATCAATGATTTCTTAAGCAGTTAATCTCCTTTTGTTTTTTGAATTACGGATGCATTCATCTGTCAAATCTTCTAGATTTACTGAATTTCTATATACCCTCTATTATTTGCTTTATGCACCGTGGAACTAAAAAAAATAGTGTAGATGCAATTTGGCAATGGAGATACCACTTTGCCGCACACCATTTATAAGTTAGGAGGCCTTCATGTATATTAGTTGGAAAGAAGTGTAGAAGCAATTTGGCACAATTAATGTGGGGAAAGTAGGATCCCAATTAAGCGATGACTCGATGCAATGCAATGCATGCACAGGGCTGAACTGGTAAACGAAAAGAGTTGGGTTCGTTAATTGAAAGAAAGTTTTGTGTCAGAAACTAAACTCTTTCTGAGGTTTTCCATTCCTGAACGCATGGCTTTCCATGGTACTCAGATCCAGAAGCCTATATATAGTATAGTATGATTTAAACAATTAATGCTTGGCTTAGCAATTATTCCCTTCCTTAATTAATTCACTCATTAATAGTAACATTAATAGGGAAGCAGCATGTTAAAAGCTTGTTGCTTGGATTGAAAGTGAGACTTGTCTGGCTCTAAATACAGATTGGTTTCGATTACCAATGGCTGGTGCTGATATATAGTGATATATAAACAAAACAATCGCTGCGTGGTTGACTTTTCCTACGAATTGCCCCTATTCTCCACATATATAGAAATATAGTAATGGCGAACATGATCGGCAGTACGAGGCGTGCATGCATGTCTTGTGTATCACATTCTTGGGCCACGCGTTTTTGCGTTTACCTATTAATTTCCATTTCCTCTACTTACAAGCAAACGGCGCCTAATCATCAATTATTAATTATACGGATTTTGTACCTAAAAAATACAGATTCACAAAGAGAGTTAAGTGTAGCAAAATGAGCTAGTTCCCATAATGTATGAATCGATATTTGAATCCTAAATATTCATATTTACTGCTCAATAATACCTTAAATATAATTTGCCTTTAGAAAGAAGATACAGATGCTTAGTAAAATAAAGGGATCTATATGAATTGAGTATAACGAAAAGGGCTAACTTCTTACAACGGGGAACCAAAGTTGCAATCCCACTTAAAGATGTCTCCACGTTTCGTATTAGATAGTGTCTCAAATATAATTGCTTTTAGCTAGTAGGAAGATACGAGATTAGCAAAAAAAAAATTATACAGATCCACTAGAAAGAGGTACTCAAATTTTATCCTTCAAAGAGTCTCAAACAAAATTGATTCCAAAAGGAGAATATTTGCAATGCAGGAAAAGTTATATACATAAACAAACTCATGGTCAAGGAAATATGTATATTAGGGGGGAACAATATTATTGCAATGTGCTTCCTGCTTCACACGTCTTTCAATTTAGACTTGTTCCGAGGGCCTGATGCCAATCTAAGATGTCGGCGAGAATGCATCAAATCAAATAACATTAATATTGATTTATAGGATCTTTAATAATTTGTTTAAAGAAAAGTAATTTTAATGTTATTCATTTACATAAAATTGTTTGCATGAAGGGGCCACTGAAGAGTTGATTCGCATTAAGCAACTAGGCAACATTACTTTGCAATAGCATATATAGTTGATTTGATTTTATCTGAAGAAAGGGAATTAGATTGTTTAGAAAAGTATTTCAATTATAGTAATATATAATGATGATAAGTAAAACTTTTTGGAGCAGCCCAGCTAATTAATCAAGTAACGACCGAACATAATATTATATTATATAAGAAGTAATTGATTAATATGTGGAAGGGTGGTGTCTGCGTGTGGCCCCCAAAACAGAACCATAGACTATCGTGCGTGCATGCATCTTGTTAGCAGTCATATTGGGAAGCGCACACAGCTAACATCCCTCCCACAAAGTGAATGAAAGTTTGAGTTTCAGTTTCGTTGGCCCACTGAATCAGATAGCGAACTAAAACTGGGTCTATAAAAAGGAACCATTTTGAGGGCATCAACTATAAGAACAATCAAACTGAACAGTTCACATTATTCTCTCTACGTTTCTGCCACTGACATTTAACGTTCTGCTCATAAAGCTACAATGATGAACTTGTCTAAGTCAAAATTCAGCTTCTGCTTCTTCTTGCTGTTATTATGCGTTGTGAATGGGATAGCTTCAGGCGATGAAGAATTGTCCTCTAATTATTATGCACTCACATGTCCTGCTGCTCTCCTCACCATGAAAGCTGCGGTTGTGGGCGCTGTGCTGAAAGAGCCTCGCATGGGAGCTTCCCTGCTTCGTCTCCATTTCCATGACTGCTTCGTCCAAGTAATATTTCTTATTAAACGGCTTTCCTTCCTTCTTTTGATCTCCTTATCTAATTATTATATTTGATGCCATCTTATAACCGGACTGATATTATCAGGGATGCGATGCATCGATATTGCTGGACGACGCAGCGAATTTCACGGGTGAGAAAACTGCTTTTCCCAACGCGAATTCCTTGAGGGGCTTTGAGGTAATAGACAAGATCAAATCGGTTTTGGAGTTGATGTGTCCCGGCGTTGTCTCCTGCGCTGACATTGTTGCCGTTGCTGCCAGAGACTCTGTCGTTACTGTAATTAAGCATCTGACTCATTCGTAATTCGTTCATAAACTCCTATTATGATTGTTTTTCTTTTTAACAAATGATTCATACTGCATACGTGTGTATGTGTGTGTGTGTGTGTCAGCTGGGAGGACCATCGTGGGAGGTGAAATTGGGCAGAAGAGACTCAACCACTGCAAGTTTAAAAGAGGCCAATACGGATTTGCCGGCTCCAATTCTGGATCTCAGTGGCCTCATCGCTGCTTTCGCCAAAAAGGGATTCACACCCCAGGAAATGGTTGCTTTGTCCGGTAATCACTTAACAGCCCTTTATAAATGCATTTCACCCGATTTGCTATATGGGCTTATATATGTATGGACTCGTTCCACTAGTTGGCTTTGATGATCATTAGTTTAAATTGCAAATGCAGTAGGTCAATTCTAATCTTTTGTTTTGATTCATTGTTTTATCTATAATATATAACTTACCGTGCACATTTCTCCTTTTCTTAAAAGAAAAACAATAAAAAAGCTACGGTGGTTTTATTGAATATAAGAACCCAAACCGTGTACAAGTACGACCTTGAGTCCAAACCAACTTTCACCGTTTTAAAGCCGTGATCGATCTGGAGCAATGAAGCCGCCATATATACAGTTTCCTGATCACCTATATCCACATTAACAACACTAACAGCGATATTATCAATATAAAAACGAAGCACGTGGGAAGCCTATGAGACTGATGGATAGTGATCACAGAGAATCCAGATCTATCCCCAATACAAGTGCCTAACTTAAACCTATCACTTAATTAGCCTGGCCAACGGATCGCTAGCTAGTAGTATGCATGCTGAAATGACGCTTACCTAGAGTGATTAATAAATTGGTATATGTAAATGACTAATTGTATTGATAGATACAAATACAGGAATTCCATTAATTAGTTTAAACATTGAGTTTCATGAATAATTGTGCAGGATCGCACACAATAGGGCAAGCCAAGTGCGCAACTTTCAGGGGAAGGGCTTACAACGACACCAACATAGAGCCTTCGTTCGCTGCATCACTAAGAGGAAGATGTCCAAGCACAGGTGGCGATAGCAATTTGTCACCTTTAGATTTCAGCACTCCCAACTTTTTCGACAACTCTTACTTCAGGAATCTGGTGAACAAGAAGGGCCTCTTGCACTCAGACCAAGCACTCTTCAATGGAGGCTCCTCAGATTCCATAGTCACAACTTACGTCTCCAAGCCCTGGCTTTTCAGACAAGACTTTTCCAATGCCATGATTAAGATGAGTCAACTCAGGCCTCTCACCGGTCCCAATGGCCAGATCAGGAGAAATTGTCGCAGACTCAATTGATCGCCCACTTCAATTTTCTATGTACCTATCATTCTTACATATCTTGTCTCCATATCCCTCCCAGTCACTTGTCTTCCAATAATCCTGCTAGTTTGCTTTTCCATTCATATGTTGTTCCTTTCATTTAATTTCTTTGTTTTCTGGTTTCATAAGATGTCATTTGATGTTCCCCCCCCCCCCCCGAGGATTAATGGTGATTGCATGGAATTCTAAGTCACTTATTATGAGTAATAAAATATGCCGTATTTTAAGTCACTTTTTATTAATTACAAGATGAAACCATCTTTTATTCACATCAGAAACCTTCAAACTATACGATATTTAAATTTGCAGAGCAGCGATTCATTAAATATATTGAAGACATGGTGTGTGTGTGTCTGTGTAGAGTAATGAATAAAATAGGAAAAACAAACCTTAACCAAAGCCAGGAGCAGCGTAACCTCTAGCTAGGAGGGAGGGAGGGAGCTCGGTGGAGGTGATGAATAATTTTGATTTTGTTTCTTTCTGAAAAAGAAAAGTGGTTCCGATGCTCTGTTAGTAATTTAACTAATTTCTGTGCTCTCAAAAGTTTCCACGCAAAGTAAGGATAGGCCACCATTGAAGAAACATGCATGCATGTGTGCTCTTATCCTCATCATTTTATATACTTGTATGCATTTACCATTGAAAATATTTTTGAACACCAGCATTATCTCCTTACAAAATATTTCACGCAAAGCAAGAGTGTCTATTGGGCTGAAACGAACTAGCAATAAATAAACATAGAAACGGAAAACATACATACATACATGAAAAAGCATGCTATTGCTAAAGAAGCTCATTCAGGTAAAGGCATTCATCATGTCTAAGACGTAAAGATAACAACACAATATTTCACACCCATATCATATCACGATGGATCTTTATTTATGAGTGAAGAACCTAAACTATTTAGTACTAAATCTATTATTTTAGAGGTCATTATAACGATATTAAATTTATCTTTTGCATAACCTGGAAAGAAATAAAGGGTAGTAAGATTCGGAGATTCGGATTGAATGAATGCAGAAAAAAGGGTGTTCATTAATAAGTTTGTTAAGTTATTTTTTATATATGAAGAGGTGGAAAATCGTGCAACGGGCACAGAACAATCAAGTGGTTGAATTGAATGCTTGTTTCCCTTAAAGTGGGATTCGGAGATAGATTGATCCGTCTTCCGTGAGCACAATGTTCCGATTCAGAAAACTTTATATACTATACGTGGTTTAACTCCATATAGTCATACTCTCTCACAATCCTATTTCTCCTTTTTCTCTTGGAATCGTTTCTGAACTCTTGAATTAATAAAAAATATAGATGATTAAGATATAATACTTTATATATAAAACTATTGTTAAAATATTTTATAAATTAAATTTTTTTTATACTGCATGTGCAAACAATCCAAATTAAATTTTAACAAATTAAACTTATTTATTTATATTTTAGTAATATTATAACAATATTTTATAACACATATGGAATGTATTTTTTCAATCCTCTCATCCAATCAGTGAGGGCTAAATGCCATATATGATTTTCCAAAATCATATGGATATTTGAAAAAAAGGTGGGCAAAAGAAGAATATGGGTTGGCTCCAGCCATCTGGCTAGCTTCATTACTCTTCAGCCAATGTTCTGCAGCACTTTCCTCCTAACAAATCTAATTGAGTCATGCGTGTTTGTTGTTTAATCATGCATCTAATGGGTTAGATTCATTTAAAGCTCTGACTGACACAAGAAATCGAAAGGCACAGATTTGCGGAAGACTATTCTAGATACTGGAATGACTTTTGAATGATACATTGAAACAAATTATTTGATTAAAAAGATAGTTGGTTTATTCTTTAGTAGTTAACAGCGTGGCAAACCAGTTGGGTCCGTTTGGGAAAACGGTGGAAAAGTGTTTTTACCATTTACGAGATAAATGTGTGAAAGAGATTATCTCATTTTGCGGAAAAACATTGTTGAACGTACTTTTAGGGTGTTCAAAAGCTTTGCCAAACACCCTCAATGTGAAATTTGATGGTCAATTGTCATTATGTCGTGCTCAACTAGCCGATGTTTGTTTTTCTTCTTATTGACCGTGTCCCATGTAAAAGGTACAAGAGTGAGGAACGAATGAGATAAAGAAAAATTGCCGGCAAAAGAATTTACGCTTTATTTGGTTTCATCAACTCCTATATTTTAGCAAATATTTTAGTACGTAATTTACTGTAAAAAAATTACGGAAGTTTCCTGCCATGTCATTGTTGTTGACCAAGTTATTTATACATAAAACTAAAGCTTTTTGCCCAGATCGAAGAGCGTCATGGCAAATTCTAAAATAACTGTTTCGAAAACTTTGACTTTGTTTTCCAGAATTAAAAAACGTAGAGTCACCTAATCTAAATGATCAAGAAATGCTTCTGAAACAATCAATTTATGGTATGCTCCTAGCTAAAATGAAAGGAGGTAAAACTTTGAAAGAGACTAAATCATTACGTAGAAAACCAAAAAAAAATTGAATAATGAGTGAATGATTAGGAGCTATATATGTGTAGAAAACCAAGCTTACTTCTCCAATTTGCCTCACAACAAGGATCTTCTTCACTCTGATCAGCAGCTCTTTACCGGCGAACCGCCGGATGAATACGTACAGCCACGATACTGAAGCTTTCTACAAGGATTTCGCCAATTCCATGATTAAGATGGAAAATATAAAGCCCCTCACTGGGGATCAAAGTGAAATTCGTGCCGACTGCACGAAGGTTAACCAATATTAAAACTATGTGCATTGCTTTTAATAATTCCAATTCAATTACGTTATATGAGAAGACACTTCTCTTTAACAAATAATGAAAATATTATACACACGCATGTATGTGGAAGTGCTCGTGTTCATTTGTTTTTGAAATACTGTCAAGGATGATGTGCCTTTGGCATGTCTTCATGAAACGTTGTTTTATTTTTGTAAATTTAATTTGTTTCTTACTTATATTTATAATATGAAAGATCAATATGTTCTTGGGTCAACCAAAAAAAAAAACCTAGACCTCACTCAAATTTTAGAACCTCCGTCGTCCACCACCTTATTCACCATCTGTCGCTAGAAAAATCTATAAATCACAACAAATAGAGCCAAAAGTGTAGAATTAACTTATCAATAATCAATCTAGAGAATAGATTGAGTACCTACTCCAAAATCGACAACTAATCAATAATCGATTCATAAAATAAAAAAAGAGAAAAGACTAGAAAAAAGTTGCACATGTAGAATCACGAAATCAAAGACTAGAAAAGCAGCTACCTGCTACAGTGAGAAGAGGCATTAAGTTTCATTATTCTCTGTGAAGATGTTATAAATACTGTGCGTGGGCGTGTTAAAAAAAGAGTCATACATTATTGGAGATTGTAGAATTCAAGTGAGTATACAATTAATGCCATCTTAATTCATTCAAAAAATTAATGCTATCTTGAACAAATAAATAAGTTAAGAGGAGGAGTGAGTTTATACAAGACAAAGGGTCACCGAAGATAAATTCGGCAATTTCCTTTACTCCTTTACGTGCAAGTTAAGTGTAGACTAAACACATTTTTTACCGAGGCCTTTTGTGAAATTTGAATATTATTTTGGAATAAAAGAGCTAACCGAAAATGCTATTCTTACTTGCTAAATCATGACCTTGAGGTTGAAATGCTCAAATATATAATTGGGTTTTGTGAATAAATTTTTATTGCCTTTAATATCGCATATTAATGACTTTTTAAAGTCCCTTCATTGTTCATTATTTCATAAAATACAAAAAGGTCACCATTAAGCATTTTCATGGGTTTTCAATATTCCAAAACTGAAAAGTTAGCTAGTAATCAACATAATGAAAGTTTATTGTGATGCCTAGTGTCTCTGGATCAGTCACCTATATAAAAAGGTGACATCAAGAGGTCCAAAAATTATAGCTCTAGTTTAGAGCATTCTGCTTCCCTCTTCTTGTTCTCTGTCTTGCTGAGTTCTGCTACCTTCTGCTAGTTCCGTCTCCTTGTAAAGAATCCATTTAACCCTGGAGAGTGCCTCAACTTATTTTGCTGATAGTAGCAGAATAGCTTTTAAGGATAGTATCATCTGACGCGACTCAAATTAAATATTTATTTGCAGGTGTTGTTGCCAATAGAATAAGAACAACATTGTAGAGAAGAGTTGAAAGACCCACTGAATTATTTCAGAAGTTACGTGAAGCATGCAACAGAAGATGCCATCTGGTACAATTTCTAGAACCATCTACTCCGATTTGGTCTGGCACACAATGGATTACAAGCTCTCTGCTCACATCTAATGGCTTTGAGTCGACGAAAGTTGGGTGGTGGCGACGGTTGGAGTCTTGCTGGACTAAGGCGTTGTTGTTGTTGGCAGTGGAAAATATAAATTAATGAGGTAAAAAAAACTAATATAGACTTCGGTTATTAAGGTAACCAAAACCTTTAAACACATAATTATCTGTTTTTATAACTCCACCAACATCTATATTTCATTCACAATCCAGACAAGCTTGGGATAAAACATAGGTTGTCAGTCGTAGTTTTAACCGACATCTTTTAGACACATTTGATGTCAACTACAAAAATAACCAACTTTATAGTAGATATTTTTCATCACTTATTTTATTAATAACGGATGAATATATACTTATAGTCGTCGGTGTTTTGCATATCATCGACGACGTGTTCTAAACATTCTTCATTCACAACCCATGTTCGTTTGGAACTAACGTCACTTATTTAACCAATGTATTGGTCAAGAACTAACCAACGTTTATCCAACATCTAATGTCCTATTTGACTGATGTCTATTAATCTTTACGTAGTAGTGTTCATTGTGGTGGCATTTTTGCCCTATTTTTAGTTATTGCAGTCATTTTTACAGTTGAGATTTTAATTATGATGACAGCAGCACCTTTTGAAAATGATTGTGAATATTTCTATAGTTTTATAAAAGTAAGTATTGAAAAAGTAACAAGTTCATATAAGTTTTGCTAAATTTTAAAAAAGTTTGTGTATCTTTGCATTGAAAGTTTTTGATTATATTACCGCCAATACTTTCTAAAAAAGATATTCATTCTATATTATTCAAAATATATATATTTATTCTCTCTCATACATATAATCTTTATATAAGAGTATAATTACAAAACGATACATATCTTATACATTAATTTAACATGCATGATTTGAATAATTGTTACTTTTTATAAAAGGACGGAATATAATATATACTAGCGTTGATATACTAAATGGCATTAGAAGGTATATTGATAACCAGGTGTGCTAAACGGTGTTACCAAATTCTATAACATTTCTAATAATTTTTCTTCCATTTATATATTTATAAGTATTCTTGCACTTCTAACAAATAATAGTATTGGATGCACTTTGGTAAAAAATTCGGACATATTGTTCTATTTTAACACAATAGATATTGTTTGAGCAAATTTTCATAAAGTAAATATTGGAAAATAAATTCGGGTGACCAACAATAGAAACATAATCAAAAGAGCCAGAGAATTTAGCAAGAGAAAGATTGGAGTGATAGTATTGATGAATCCATAGGAGAATAATGATTTTTGGAGATTCAAAGTGTGCGTAAGTGCGATGGTGATTCTCTGTGATTCAGAATGTCTATAATATTGTTCAACTAACCTTCATTAAGTAAGTGTCTGTCCACTGGAATATAGGGAGCATTTGCTATATTTACTAATCTAACATGTTTATCCTGATATTTTCAAGATATATATGAGGGTTAAATCATTTTTTCAAGGCTTCTCTGTGTCATTCCCACGTTTCTTCCAATTAGACTCTCCGTTGGTCTTCCTTTGCTTCTAAACATGCTTTCAATGTGGATAGTCCCTTTATATCTGGGCCCGTTTGAGAACGCAGTCGAGAAGTAATTTTACGTAAGTCAAGGTAAATATGTGAAGGAGATTATCTCGTTTTAAAAAAACACCGTTGAATGTGTGTTTGGCTTTTGAAAATGTTATTCCAAACAAACACCTTCGTCATCTTAAGGTGGAGAATGATGAAAGAATCTGGAATACTGTATCTTGATTTTTCTAAGTGAATGAAAGCACTCCGATATCTACTCAAAAAATGGCTACGTAAAATAGTACGTCGACCTTGTCAACCCAAGTGATCATCACCAGCAAAGGGCTCTGAAGGACCACACCATAAATATGCTTCCACGAGACGATCGAGGATGCATAAGATTATTAGGCTCCCATGAATTCTCCGTCTCTCCTCATCTTTGGTCTCCACTGCACCTTTCGTTCCCCCGCCATCGTCTTTGTCGACCTCCGCTGTGCACCGCCATCTTGTTCATTCGATGATGCTGGCCCCTATAGCGCATCCTCCTTCTTTAGTTTAGGTTCATGAACGAAGGTCATCACCCGTGGTAGAGCCAGGACTTTAAAGCAGTGGAGGCAATTTTTTATTTTCAAACAAATGACAACAAAACTTACAAGTATAAATAATTTGGGTGGATTCAAATCTTAAAAATCAGTGGACGCAAAATAAAAATCTATTAAGTATTTACGTAAACACCAAAAAATTTCCCCCGCTCAAGAAAACGTGGTTCCGCCACTGGTCATCACAGACAAGTCTCCCTGGTTTGAGCTTTTTAGGAGGTGATAGAAACTTTGAAAAGTTATTTACAATTTTATTTATCTCATTAGATATATTATTTGGATCAAAAGTTATTTTTGGGATGTTATTTTTATTTTTAAGAAAAATTAAAAAATATAAAATTCAACCCAAGAATTATGGAATTAAGAGCCTAATTAAATAAAATCAATTAAGGATTTATTTAGAAAGTTTTTAGAATGTTATTAAGGATCAGATTGCAATCAGAAAATACTTCAAGGGCAAAATGGACTTTTAGAGAGAGAGAGAGCGCACGAGGTCGCCGTAGAAGAAATCAAGAAAAGGGAGGAAGAGAAGCCTGGATTCTGTAGGAAACCTTGGATTCCAACTCAGGTGAGCCCCTTAAACCCCGTTCCGTCTCTGGTTTTTGATTTGGGGAAGGGTTTGGATTTTAGAGATGTTCAGAAATCAGAGGTAACACCGAATATCTTACTGCATGTGAAAGATTGGAATTTTTTCAAGCTAAATCAAGCTTTGCATGTGGTAAATTTACTGATTTGTGTGTGTTTTAAGGGATGGGTTTCGGTATCTGAGTTGGGTCCTCTGTTTTGAAGAGTATCGATCTCTGAGCTGCGATTTTATGGTAATAATGTGAGATTATCATCAAATAGGTGTTAAAACAACTGATTTCGAGTTTAGAAAATCTTAAAGCGAGATTGCATGTGAATTTTTGCTACTGAGTTTGATGGAATGAAAACAGAGTCGTTTGGTTCTGGGTAAAACCCTCTATGTCCCTTTGAAATCTGACGCTGAAAGAGATTAAAGATACGTAATAATGTAGGAATTTATAATCAGTGGCTTGAATTTTAAACTGATAGGACATACTCTGAAATATATGTATATGCCTTTGATTTTCTGCGGGATTGTTGAGATGGATTCTCGAAGCTGTAACGGACTTTTAAAATTTGGAAATTTCAGAGGTAAAGTCAGTTTCTGAATTATGAGCATGAGAACCGAAGTAGGGCTAGTGTTTTCAAAGAAAGATATTTACTGTTTGAGGGAATTATAGGATTTTGGAAATTTCAGATTTTAATCTGTAACCATGCGAACCTAAGACGAAATGATCATGGGATTATTGTTAAGATTATATGACTTGATTATGACCAATTATTGAAAGGAAATTCTCAAGTTTGCTAGAAATTACATGTGAAGAGGAATTTTTGAGGCAGAATTTGCAAAGTTGTAATAACTGGTAGTAATCTGGAAATTTAGGTTTAAAGCAGACGTTTTGTGAAGTATAAAATTAATTTAAGAGAGAAAGGAAGCTGTCAAGTTGGGTTGAAAGTGGTTTTGGTGCTTTTCATATTAAATAACAATCCTAAGTCCTTGTTCCATGATATATAATGTAAGTGCTATATACATGAGGGACATAAATTTGGCGTGAAGAATGATAAAAGGATAGCCTTTGATATTTAGAATTTAAATAATGATTAAATGTTCCTAGATTAAGATTAAGGTTTTGAGGCCGTTGGGTAAGGCAAGGAATTTATTGTATTTTATTTGATAGTCCCCCAATAACTTCTAAATGAAAAGGGCATAGGGGAAGATTAATTTCTATCTTGAAAATTTAAGAGTTAAAATTGAAAGTTATGAAACGAGAACAAAGCGGAAGGGCTAAGTTAGTAAATTAAAGTTTAGGGTTTTGAGGAAGATTCTCATTTCTCTTGCCATTGATACACATACATGTTATGCGTGTCATTGTGTGATTAAAATGTTTAGGTTTACATGCGGATAATTTTTTGTGAGGTTAGTATCATTGATATTGTTCAGCACTCGGCAGAGGTGATTTTGAAGAAAAAGCTTTCAGTTTGAAGGTCTGTAAGTATTGTATAACCTGTTTGGAAGATTAATTCATGCTTTGTGAAAAGAAAGAACTAAGCATGGTTTTTGAAGCTGAAATTAGCATGTTTTAATGAGGAAAGGAGTTTGCTGTATAAGTTTGTGTGTTCGTGAATAATTAATTGCTAAGTAGATGATTTGAGGCATAAAAACATGTTTGGGGAATGGGGAGTTAGGAAACTGATTTAAGCTGTGATTACTATATCTTGATGCTAAAGAGAGCTTTTGCTCCTTAAGGAAGGTTTAAAGGTTCATTTAAGTCAACATTGAGAAGTTAATTGAGTTGTGTGGTTGATTGGAGTTTCTGGTTTCGTGCGAGCTAAAGCTATAGCCAATGATCTCCTTTATCCATGAGATTTGGTGCGCATTTAGTACACATGATAAGCTTTAAAATAAGTCATAGTACACATTATTTGGATGAGTGGATTGTAACTTATAAATTTTTGAAGTTTGGTTCAGAAAACTGAAAGATGATGTTTTTCCAGTGGACCATTAGACAATTTCGCTGGTTTTATGAGGTGAGGAGAAAACTCTGATACTGATTATTATTCCCCTTTGTGGAGGATGAAAATAGCTATGAATCACTGCAATTGGAATTTTCTCGAATAAATTATGATTTTTCAAAGTTTGTTACAGATTTGAAGGCATTAATGGTGCTGATTAAGTTATGAAGAGTATTTGAGTGAACTTAGGTGATTGATTATAGAAGATCACAACTAAAGTGAGATCCCCTTCCTTACATTTTGGATAAAGAATTCCCAAAAGGGAGAATTCTCTAAAAAGGCAATAAAATAAATAAAATTTAAAGAATTCCCAAAAGGGAGAATTCTCTAAAAAGGCAATAAAAGAAATAAAATTAATATCAGTGATATGAATAGAGAGTAATTAATATTTTGATTAGCCTGGCATGGCTATGTAAAGTAATTACATATATACTTGTAATTATATGAGGTAGTATGAATTTAAAAAGTCCTTTGAAAAAAGGATGACGTGATCCTCAGGACTATAGGTGAGTGGCATCAACGAGTATGACCAATGGTGGCATATAATTTTATATCCTGAGACTTATAGTTAGAATTCCACCGAGTAATATGAACACAGGTTTTGAACAATTAATAAGTTAACCCAAGGGTTCCAAGATCGAAACCTGGCTCCATGGAATTAGTATGCATAGTTTATGATAGAGTTTTTAAAAGTTTAAAATTGTTCGGAAAAGCCCATTCTGACAATATTAGAAATATGGTGTTACAGTTACAGTTTAGTTGTTAATGTAGAGAGTGGGATACTAACTGCTAAGAAATATTTTGCTTGAATCTTTTAGCTTCTGTACATTGAGTGTGTAGAAGTAATGGAGATTAAATTCCACCCACTTTACTGGCATTGCTGGACATTGAGTGATTTTGCACATCCAATTTGATTGGCTAGTGGTTAAATTTTTGCTGAAACTGTTGCTTTCTGAAAATGGCATCTTGCT
>JANTPZ010026988.1:0-12193 GCA_025593235.1 Vachellia pachyceras
TTGTGGAAGAGAGTAAGAGAGCATTTCTCATTCACATATAATTCCAAGTACAACCAAACATTTGTATTGTAACTCTATTTATAGGCACCAAATCCTTCTAAGAGTCACAATGCCATAAACACAAGGATTAATCCACATTATGATATACATAAAGGCATGGGAGGTTATAAGAATGTGACATTAAGCATGGGGAATAATAAGGGTGGGAGGTTATAGGATTTGGTAATGAGAGGGAGAGAATCCTAAGAGGAATCCAAAGAACTTTATAGACATCCACATTTATATAATTTCATAACAAAATACTTAAAATTTAAAGAGAACAAAGGGGCAGGGGATGCCACGTGGCGCGTGAGGCCACGTGGCATGTCCATTTGACACGTGGACCACATTATCAAACTGGTGACAACGCGTTGAGTTCGATACGATGGTGACTATTTGAAGGCTCCACGGCAGCGAGTGTAGAACACGTGCCACCTCTGAGAGTGGGCTTGTCTCATTGTGCAAATTTTTTAAGGATTTTTCCTTCTAGTGGCGCGTGAGGGCGCGTGGATGGTCCAAATGAGACATAGTTTGTTCCTAAAAATCCTAAAATTCAATATCTTTATTTTGATATACTATTTACCTATTTTAGAGGCAATTCAAGATCTGTTTTTGATAAAAATCAGTGCTAGGTTATGAATTTCTTGAAAATTTTTCAAAGTAATAATTCTTGATCCTTTTTTTGGAAAAAAAATGGAGCAAGAAACCTCAGATAGTATTGAAACACTGTCTTACGTATCAGTGTACTATGAATATGTGGATGAACATATTCCTAATGAAGATTTTGAGCGAGATGTTTGAGAGGATTTTGAGGAGGAATTATTTGAAGAGGACCTTAAAGAGGATCCTGAGGAAGATCCTCAAGGGGAACCTGAAGAAGACCTCGAGGAGGATCTAGAAGAAGATCCTGATCAGAACCTTGAGGGAGGTTAAGAGGAACCCCAAGAGGTCTACTCCAACTCAGGTCCTAAGTCCTTGTTCTTATTCAATTCAAAACCTTAAAGTAGTGATAAGGAGGTCGACCAACCTTTCTCCCCCACCATGGCTACGATGATAGCTGAATATGATGCATTGAGAACGTCTAGAGCTAAGAATATAAAAATCATATACAACATTATTGCTAGCTATGTCAACTGCATAAATGACAATGAAACTGCAGAATTCTATGTGAATGTCATGATGAAGTATCGTGCAACAGTTAGAGCTGCAGGCGCCTTCACATTAACGACTATGTGGGTTGATGCAGTAAAGAGAATAACAAGATTTATGCTAAACAAGAACCAATACTTTAGGAGACTAAGGAAACAGATCGTCAACTATTGTATTGCAAATATCTAAAAGATGTATTGTACTTTAGATTTATGTGTTTTTGCCTCTAGGTTTTGTTAATGTGTTCAGCACATGACATTGTGTATTGTTAAGACTTAATGTATTGTGAAATGTGATATGTTTAGTTTATGTGAATTATTGCAAAATCGTTATTATTATTCACATGATATGTCACCTTGTTACACTTTTGATAAGTGGGAGCTTTTAGAAAACAAGACTTCTAAACGTTAACAATTTAATAAGTACTTATATATAAAATTCTTGAAAGAAAATAATGTAGTTACTAGTGTTTGTGTAATAGGAGGTACAAACGTATTCTCCTGATCACAGATCTAGTGATAAAATTATCTTCTTATCATGAATAATATAAGACATTGTATACTATGTATGCTACATAATCTTTAAAAACTCAGTGCTATAAAAAAACATTTGTTGATAAAATACCTTGTCACCTCAGACTTGGAAATGGCAACAAAGAGCATAATTGCCGAGTTGAATAAAGGGGAGAAGTTGAATGGTGACAATTGGGATATTTGACACCGCAAGGTGCAATATATATTGGAGGAACGGGAGGCCCTTGAGCCACTATCCACCGTTTTGATGGAACCTGAAGCTGGGACTACAGCCCAGCGTAGGAGAAACTTGGAGTTATACCAGGCTTTTAAAAAGAAGAACAGTATTGCAAGAGTCACCCTACTGAGCACAATGGAAAATGACATAATGTGTGAGTATGAAAAACATCTAATTGCACATGCCATGTGGGCAGCTCTCAGAGACAAGTTTGGTGGAACATCAACCACCAAACTTAAGAGGCTGACGATTAAGTTTGACACGTATAAGTTTCGGGGTAATATACCCATAAAGCAGCATCTCCAAGACATGTCAAACATGATTAGAGAGCTCCAGGAAGCTGGATATAAGCTGATTGATAAGCAACAAGTGCAGGTTGTAATTAGTTCACTTCCCTATAATTGGGAACATATGAAAGTAAACTTAACCCATAACGATAACATCATTACTTTAATGATGTTATGAAGCATTTCGAGCTTGAGGATGAACACATGGAGGCATATAAGTCTTCTGGGCATTCCTATTATACCGAGAATACAGGTCATTCCAATGTTAAGCCTAATTTCAAGAAGGGCAAGAAATTTCATAGCAAAGGCAGGAAAGATGTCCCTAGATTCAAAAGGGACAGAAAGCACTTTAAGAAGAAGGGAAATAAAGGCATCAAGAAGAAAGTTGACCTAAATGTGGTCAAATGCTATGCCTGTCAGAAAATGGGTCACTTCGCGAGGGAGTGCCCTGAGCAAAATGACAGAGGAAAGGTACTAGAAAATTACGTGAATTCACACATTTCTTATGTTGGAAGTACTTCTTTTCTGATTGAACCTATATCTTCTTCTTGGATTTTAAACTCAGGCTTAACAGACCATGTAACGAAGGATCAAGGATCCTTCGTGGATTATCTCGGTTGTCGCATCAATGCAAATGGCTTTATATTGGCAATAACGCAAAGATTGAGATCAAAGGCATAGGCAGTTGCAGATTAGCTCTGTGTGGTGGAAAGACCTTAATCTTATATGATGTGCTTCATACACCGAACATCCGATGGAATTTAATTTTTGTACTATATCTTTTGAATTATGGGTTTAATGTGAACTTTCATGGCAAAGTTGCTAATATTTTAGCAATGGGACCTTTTATGGTTTAGCTTTCCTCTTAGGAAATTTCTTTGTAATGGACATTATTGATGATTTTAACTTGCATGACTGTTTCGTTAGTTCCTCCAATATAATTGTTGATATGAATATCTGGCATGCTAGACTATGGCACATAAACTAGAATCGAATGATTCAACTAGCAAAAGAAGGTTTACTAGGTGAGGTTCCAAACATGGAAATGGCCTTGTGTGAAAGTTGTTTAGCTAGCAAGGCAACTAAAAAACATTGTGGTACATGAATTAGAGTTGAAAATCCATTAGATTTGGTCCATTTTGATATATGCGGTCCAATGAACGTGAGGGCAAGACACAGAGCTTGGTACTTTATTACCTTTACTGATGAATTTTCACGATATGGTTACATCTATTTGATTTCACACAAATTTGAAGCACTAGAGTGTTTTAGACAATACATGAGGAGAATCAAATGAAACGTAAAATTAAAGTGTTACGTATTGATTGAGGTCATGAATATTTATCTGATCAGTTTAAAGAGCTCTGTGAAGAAAAAGGGATAATTATGCAACTAACTATCCTTAGCACTCCACAACAGAATGGAGTGTCTGAGAGAAAAAATAGAACTCTTCTAGACATGGTTAGGTCGATGATGTGAAACGGAAGAAGAATAATTGGCAGCATAATGGGTCATCAATAATAAGTTTCATTTTCTGTCATAATGTTCCATAAGTGTTTGTAACTGCTGTAACCTATCATTAAGAGGTCCTTAATGCATTGTTTGGTCTTAGTCAGTATAAATAGGGCCTCTAGTTGTAAGCAGAAGACAGACTTGAAAAGAATAACAAAGCTTAAGTGTTTCAGAGTCTCCAGTGTGAGCTCTTTCGATTTCCATACCATTTTTGGTATCAGAGCCAGGTTCTAAAGAGAGGGAGCCGCCTGAAAAACGTCCAGAAAGCGGAGTTGCAGAGGAGCAAACAAGAAGGGTCACTGCAGTCTCGAAACTCGCATTTCCAGACATTTTTCAGCCAAACAGACGTCACCATTATGCTCGGGAGGCCGGAAAACCCTGGACTGGAGTTTTCGGTGAGGAGAGGAGTCTCCACGCGCCCACACGCGCCGTCGCCGTGAACCCACGCGCCGTCACCGGTCGTCCATGCGCCGCACGCGCCTTCTGGAGGTTGAAGACGACCACGTCATCTGCCACGTTAGCCATCGCGTCCAGTCATCTCCACCTCGTGCACTGGTCTGCGTCTTGGAGGCATTCTGAGGCCTAGACTGTAAGCTTAAGGGGGTAGGAAAGGAGTAGCACTTTCTAGGAGGGTAAAGTGGTAATTATAAGGGGTAGTTTGGGCTAAAAAAAGTTTCGAGAAGTTCGTGGCTTAATTTGTAGATATGGGGAATTAGGGGTAGAACTGGAATTTTGGGGGAAAATATAGGGGTCAGACTGTAATTTTAAGAAAGTTTGGGGGTGAAAGTGGAATTTCAAAAAGTTCAGGGGCAAAAATGCAATTTCGGAATGTTCAGGGAAAAAATGCAGTTTTTGGAAAGTTCAGGAGCAAAATTGTAATTTCGAAAAGTTTAGGGGTAAAAGTGTAATTATGGAAAGTTTAAGGGGTAAAAGTGTAATTATGGAAAAGTTTAGGGTTGAAAGTGAAATTACCGAAAGTTTTGTTGAATGGGACTGTTGATGTGGCTGAAATTGACTCGAGGGTGAGTCCTGTCCAACCCGGGGAGGATGAAACGGAAGAAGAATAATTGGCAGCATAATGGGTCATCAATAATCAGTTTCGTTTTCTGTCATAATGTTCCATAAGTGTTTGTAACTGCTGTAACCTCTCATTAAGAGGTCCTTAATGCATTGTCTGGTCTTAGTCAGTATAAATAGGGCATCTGGTTGTAAGCAGAAGACATACTTGAAAAGAATAACAAAGCTTAAGTGTTTCAGAGTCTCCAGTGTGAGCTCTTTCGGTTTTATACCATGTTGACTCAAATAAACCTACCAATTTCGTATTGGGGTAATGTTTTATTAACAACACCCTTCATACTTAACCCTGTACCCTCAAAAGTAGTTATTTACACACCTTATGAGTTATAGATGAAACGCAAGCCAGATCTAAGTATCTTAAGACCTTGGGGGTCGGCTACATACGTTCATGATGATTCCCATAAGTATGGAAAATTGGGTCCCAGAGGAAAGAAATGTATCTTTATAAGATACTCAAAAGAATCAAAATGATACGTTTTCATAGGTGAAAACGAAGATGGAATAGTAACTTCAATTGAATCAAGGGATGCCGTATTTTTGGAAAGTAAATTTCCTGGCAGAGGAGAGATATATCGAATAGTATCTCTTTATGAGACACAAGAACAAGGTAGTACAAATCGATCTAATGATCCCCAATCGTCTCAATATATCGATCTGAGTGGGAGATCAGAAGGCTGAGAAAGACCTTTTCAAAGGCTGAGACAAGAGAAACGAAAAAGATAAGAGGTTTCTATAAGAAGAAGTGACAGGGGAAATGTACCCAAGAAGCGCTTCCCAATAGAGGGGAAGCACTCATGGTCACTTCGGATGGAGATGATGAGCCACGTTCTGTACAAGAATCCTTGTTGTGCACTGCTAAAGATGAATGGAAGAAGAGATTGATTCAATGAAAAAGAATCAAGTTTGGGAACTTGTTGATCTACTAAAAGGTTGTAAGGCCATTGGGAACAAGTGGGTTGTCAAAATAAAAAGAAAAGTAGATGGAACAATTGACAAGTACAAGGCACGTTTGGTAGCGGAGGGGTATACACAACAGAAAGGTATCGATTACGAGGACACCTTCTCACCTGTTGTATGCTTTAATTCCATAAGACTGATTTTGGTAATAGTAAATAGTTTAGATTTGGAGTTACATCAAATGAATGTGAAAACTACATTTCTAAACGAAGACTTGGATGAAAAAATCTATATGGAATAACTATTAGGTTTCGTAAAGAAAGGTTCAGAGAGCAAAGTTTGTAAGCTCAAAAGGTCCATTTATGGACTGAAGCAATCATCTAGGTAGTGGTACTTGAGGTTTCACAAGGCAATAACCTCATAAGATTTTGAAATGATTGAAGAAGACCACTACGTCTACATTAAGCGTTTGATGATAACTTTGTGATGTTATCATTATATTAGATGATATGCTATTGGCCGGAAATAACCTAAATTCGATCTTAGCTGTTAAAGAATGGATGTCATCGAATTTTGAGATGAAAGACATGGGAGAAGCAAAATACATACTTGGAGTTAAAATCCAAAGGGATCGCTTAGACATTTACAAGAAAATTACATTAAGAAAATTCTCGAGCGATTTAACATCAGTGACTGCAATCTCTTAGACACCCCGGTGGTTATTGGAGTTAGCCTGAATCTTGAAATATGTCCCAAAACTGAATCAGCTAAGAAAAGAATGGAAAAAGTTCCTTATGCTAGTGCCGTTGGAAGTCTAATGTATGCAATGATGTGTATAAGGCCATATATTTGCTTCATAGTTGAACTAGTAAGTAGATTCCAGTCAAATCCTGACGAACAACATTGGAAAGCTGTTAAAAGGATATTGCGATACTTAAAGGGCACAACAAATTATGCACTGACTTATCAAGGAAGCGGTCTGCGGCTCGTTGGATACTTTGATGCTGATGTATGTGGAGACGAAGTTGAACGAAGGTCAACTTCTGGTTATACCTTTTTGCTGAATAATGGCACCATAAGTTGAAGTAGTAAGAAGTTTAGATGTGCATAGCCCTGTATTCAATGGAAGCTGAGTTTGTGGCTTGCACTGCGGCAGTACAAGAGGCTATATGGCTAAAAAGATTTATTGAACATCTTGGGTTTGGAAATGAGAGTACAGATCTTGTGTTAATATATTGTGACAATACTGTAGTCATAGGCTACACAAAAGACCCCAAATATCATAGTAAGACTAAGCATAAAGAGATTATGTAGCACATAGAGTGATCAATGTACAACACATTTCAACAAGAGTATGGTCGCAAATCCCCTGACTAAACCAATAGCCAAATAAATGTTTGAGAAGCATGTAAGAGCTATTGGTATGCGCAAAATGTAAAATTAATAACACTATGTATTGAATTTATGATTAAAATATTCAATTTCTTATCATTGATTCATGTGTATGTGTACAAGTAAACAGGCAGGTGAGGTATGCTCTCACACACGAGCTATCGCCTTTGATACTCAAGAGGACTATGCAAAGATGAGATACTTGTATTCACTAGTAAGGCAGTAGGAATGTTGATATGGTAGAGAAGAAATACAAGCTATGTCGTTTTGACAATAGTGTAGCATGTCGAGATGAGATCCAATGTATATACGCATAAAACATGGATAGAATCATGGGGACCCGCTCCCATAATGCTTGTTACTAGACAACAAATTCTTCAATACTGACATCACATAAGATATGAGAGGAAGAAGAATTTGGGTTTAGATGTTGTGAGCATCTAGACTATTAGACTGTACAATGTTGATAATAAGTATCAAAACGACGCACGCTCTTATAGTATAAAAGAAACACCGTAGCATGTGATTCATATCACATGTGTTATAGAACCGCAACAAGGAAGCAAGTGAATGGATCCCTGTTTTATTGTTGTGAGTCCCAAGAAATTAATATTTCTATTTATGTCCTTTGACTTTGACATTATCATGAAGGTATACTTCAATGATTGCTACCTTAACGTACATTCTATTATCATGATGGATGCGATACAAAGTATTGTGTTAGGAAAATGATTGATGTATATCAAAGTGATAAATGGGCAAAAGAAAGATTACCTGAAAAATGCATGATTATGCCGGTGTCTGTGACATGTCCCTTTTGATATCAATTTTGTGATTTCATAAGTGTGGACACCACGCATATGAGAAAGGCGATCTAAGTCTTATGTTGACTTGAGAGGGATTATATCCATCAAGTGAAAGTGTATTTTTGATTAAATCTAGGACATATGAGGCATAATACTAAATTCAAACTATACGAAGAAAGATTGTCTTGTGCTAGTCCTGTGAAAGGGATTTATAGTACACACATGTAAAGACGTCAAGCCTATACGGTCAAAGTAAAATACCTAGTATGAAAGAAAGAAGAGAGAAGGATGAGGTCCACAATTCCTAATCCACCAAGTGTGAGTGGGAGATGTTGGAATATGGGACACCCTTTGTGGATTAAGACCAAAATCCATTTTGGGACAAAGCGTTAATGATCAAACATGTGGGAACAAAGTTGTAATATTCCCTAAAAGTTTGAATTTGAAAATTAAATCAGATTTACGTGGGAACAGTTTTCTGATGGGCAGTTATATTCCTTTATTTAATAAAGGATAAAGCTCACGTTCTCACAAGGCTAAGAGACAGACGCTTAGAAAACTCCCTCCCCTCCTCTCTTCTGTTTTCTGTGCATTTGTTATGTCTCAAATCTGGATCCACCCTTGTGATCCAAATTCCGCATGGGTATCTACAGTCAATGTTTGATCTGTCATGTACGCCCAAATCCTACAGTGGCACATTTTGTCAGGACCACAAGGCAAAGAAAGATAAAAGGAGGCTAAAGGGAAAAATAAATAAATCGGCGTCATGGAGAGTAAACAAATCCCAGGAACTAGTGATTCAAGATGTACCAAGCCAGGACCTGGTGTGGAGGCGGTATTCGACCTTTACTGCCTATTCTATGGACCAAAGTGTGTGACCTAAGACTGAAGATAATACAGAAAACCCAGTGAGGCTACAAACTAAATGATCAACAACCAGGTAGCTTCAAGAATCGTTCGTTAATCACATAATTGCAAATAAAAAATAAAAAATAGACAACAAAAGGTTAAAAGAGCGCTATGATCTCCCGAGGAAGATGAGAAACTCATTCACTAGATTTTTTTAGTACGCTTGGATTGCTGGTGAGTTGGATTCTCTCACTTTCTCTATCTTGGATGCAGGAGCCAGCATCAACCCCAAAAGAGAACGGATTTGCGAGCCAGAAATATTTCCTTGTACACTTGGACCCTGAAATAGACACACGGTGTGATGCGAATGATGATTTGTAAGATGGATATGTATGGCTAGCAACTCTTTGCAGAGAGAGAAGGGGGAGGGAGGGATCCTATGTGAGAGGAGAGGACCTCTCTGAACAATATGAGCGCCCTGGGCAGTTTGAATGGAAATTCACGGCGGGAGTTTTAAAATTTGAATTTGCTCTTATGAAAATAATAATAATAACATTACCTGTGGATTTTCAAATCCGCAGAAAAAATTCTTGCAGATTTTTTTCCGTAGGTAATTTGCCTGCGGATTTGATTTCTGCAAGAAAAATCCGCAGGTATATCACAAATTTTTACTAGTGACAACTCAAAACACTACCAACAAATAACAAGACAACTTTGGTAATAGAGCCTACTTTTGATTGGATTTATGTGGAATTAATATCGATACATGCAACACAATATTTAAAGAAATCAAAAGAGGGGACAAATATAAAATTGGATTATTCCTATCATATCCCGAATTTTGGCATTAGAGCAAAGGTTTGGACAAATACGAAGATTTAACAAGACTTGTTACAAAAGGGAATTCAAACAGAGCTGAGTTCGAGGTGTTAAAATATTGGACCTGAAATTTTGATATCTGAGCCTTGGTTTTAATTGGATTTATTATAAATTTAAAGAAGTTATATCGATTCATGCAAACAATATTTAAAACTATGTTTCAATCGACTCAAAGGATTCAAATGATTGGGTTACGTAAAAAGAGGTGCAGTCAATCTTCTTTTGTTAGTGCCCAAAGCCGCATCGGCAAAGGATTGAATTGAAAATTGAAAGTTAGGTTTTAGAAGATGACCATTATCAACACTCCTATATTTAGCTTCAGTAGTGGACCGTGAGTGACAAAAATGCTAGTGTTATTTTTCTCAAGTGAAATCATATAAGTTTTATAAAATTTGTTATAATTTTACTAAATTGAATCATATGAAACTAAAAATGCAGAATGAATGTAACGAAAGAATCAAAATGTAATGTTTAGAGTTATGGGCTTTACTTATTGATTTGGTTGAACCATAGCGCTTCCAAACACGTAATAAAGCACTAAAATGGAGGATGCTATAGACTGTTGATCCTCTTTCTCTAATTAATTTTTTCAAATGGGGATTTATCCTCAATTTTTTCACATATTACATGGCATTATTGTCATGCCTAGGTGACATTTGGATATTGGGCAGAATGACTCTATTTGCATTAATGTTATGAAAGCACATTCGTGCATATAAAACTTCTCTCACATACACTACTAGGAAAATCGAATTTAGCGACAGAAAAAGAAGAATTAGCGACGGAAAAAGTCTGTCATTAAAATGAGGGTCGCTAAATTTAGCGACGGAATTTTCCATGCTAAAATTCATTTTTCCCTCGTTAATTCTGTCGCTAATTAGAATATTATGACTTACTTTTCCATCGCTAAATTACCTTTTTCCCTCGCCAATTCCATTGCTAATTAGAATATTATACATTACTTTTCCATCGTTAAATGCATTATATTCTGTCGCTAAATGCGTTATATTCCGTCGCTAAATGGGCAATTATGTGCATTTAACATATCTATATTTGATAATTCTATCACTAAATTCATCGCTAATTTTAAATATTATATAAACAAATCCTGTTTAATCACACAATTCACCTAAAAAGCAAATTTTATATAGTAATATCAAGTACACAATATCTTTAACCATAAACACACATTCTAATTTTTGATAAAAATCTTAAAGTTGAAAATATACATATAACATGACTAGGAGCTGCTGTAGCAGATGGTCAGGAGGTCATTTACAAGTTCTCACTGCTTCCCTGGTTATAGCAACAGATTCAGCATCAAACCCTGGTTCATTATGCACTTGCTCTTGTTCAGAACGAACCTCTTGCAGCAATGCATCCACCTCCCTTATAAAGTCCACCTCCCTTATACTCATTCAGACACATTTACATTACGCTGTATTATTTTACTCCCAAATGATGATACCTTTAATATCATCCTGTCAAGAAGCTGAGTATTAATAAAAAAATTGGTATTTAAAGGGTTCCGATTGAAGATGAGGACCTTATCTCGATCTCTACGCCAATTACGACAAGCTTTTCAGAGGCAAAAATGTGTTATGATCATAAGTAGTAGAGAAGAAGCACCTTGTTATCTCAGAAAAGCATATCATAGTTCAGCTCATAGAGTTGTTAATCATGCTTAAACTAAGTTACTGGGATACAATACTTGGTCAAGAACATCAAGAGCTCTTTCAGTTGATGCTGTAAAACTCACAGATGGAGATTATTCTCTAGTCTCTTGTAGATCAAACCAACTTTTAAGATGCTTATAGTATGTTAGATGTATTGTTGAAGTGTGGTTTTTCTGGTGTACTGATGTGTATCTTTATGGTGACTGGCTTGGTCTACAAGTCCAAACTTTTTTTTTATCTAAGAATCGAATCTCGCATGGTTTCTTGTCCTGTATTGATGGATTTAAAACCTCTCTCTTATATCTCGAGTATTGAAACTTGCTGTTTCAGTTATAGAAGTAAATAGAGGAGGGCCTCTAGATGAAAAAAATCAGGGCATTGCCTCACTTTTATTTTTTTTCTCTGCTCTGAGTCCAAATGAGAGTGAAAATAGGAAAGAAGCTCTCTTTTCTACTAAATTGCTGATGATCTTTGCTTGGGAGGATAGCCTTTGTTCTGTTTGGTTATTCATATGAATATATATATATATATATATATGTGTGTGTGTGTGTGGAATCTTCATGACATTTTCTTGGCCATAGCTCCACCCTGTCTTCATTTCCTTCATTTGAATGTGTTTTGTGAACATTTTGTTTTGGCAGCTAGTAACTCTAAGAGAACTTCAGAGACTCTATGATGAACTGGTTGATTCTGTTGAAGCCTGCCAATTGGATCGCAATTCTGAAAAACATGTAAGGTATACTTTCATCCAGTAATTATCTCATTCCCTTTTGATATATATTAGTTCAAATCTTGCATTTCTGTTATCCTTTTCTTCTTTTGCTTCATGTTTAGACATCTAAATTCAAAATAACTTGCTTGTGCAGGAGTGGGTGGTTGT
>JANTPZ010026989.1:0-11960 GCA_025593235.1 Vachellia pachyceras
AGTTTTCTCATTATCAAAAATGTCACGTACTGAAAGAAAGAATTTGATGCTGAGGTTAAAATTAGAGCTTGAACAAGTTAGGAAATTTATGAAGAAAGTTGCTTTTGTGAATTCAAATCCCCTTCCATTGTCTTCGTCTTGTGACACAAGGAGCTGCAGCAATGGGCAGAAGAGGTCTAAATTGGCAAGTCAGCATGGAACAAAACAAAGCATAGAACCCATGAAACATGCTACACAAGTGACATCCTCAAGTTCTCTGTTGATGAATCAGTGTCACTATTTACTTGGTCTTTTGATGTCACAAAAAGATGGTTGGGTTTTTAACAATCCGGTTGACATTGTAACGCTGAAAATTCCTGATTATTTTACTGTCATCAAGCATCCAATGGATTTAGGTACTGTGAAGAGTAGAATAACTTCAGGCCAATATTCAAGTCCTAAGGACTTCGCTGCTGATGTGCGGCTAACTTTCTCCAATGCAATGATTTACAACCCTCCTGGCAGTTACGTGCATGAATTGGCAAAAAAATTTAGCAGCTATTTTGAAACGAGATGGAAAGCTATTGAGAAGAAAATACTTGTGGCTAACAGTGTGGCACCTAAGTCTTCAAAACCCACTACTCGTGAAGAGACCGAAATTTCAGACCAACGCCCCCCCTTAAAAAAGAAGGTCCAGAAAAATGCTGAGCCTTGTGAAGTGGAGGTCTCTCTCTCTATTTATCTTCGTGCTCTTATTTCATTATATGCATGGATGATAGTTACTTATTCTTCTTCCGGTTTTGGTCGGTTTCATACAGCTTCCAAGTGAATCGTTACAACTATGTATAGGTATTATTATAGCACTTTTATTTACATTTTAAGAACCCTACTAGCAAAAATCTCACTAATGACAAGAACTGAGATTCCTTATTTTCAATTTATGCAGGGAATGAGCCAGTTGAGGAGGACGTCGACATTCTTGGCGGGAGTGATCTTCCTGTTTTGAGTTTTCCTGCTGTGGAGATTGAGAAAGATGATGCCACTGCCAACAGAAATGGGAGTAGTAATAGGGGTGGTTCAAGCAGCTCCCGTAGTGAATCTAGTTCTTCATCCAGTGGTTTGTTTCACTTCATATTTCAGATATGTTTTTGGTTTTACTTCATTGTGGCTGTTTCAATGGCATATATTAAGCACATAATTTGACCTGTGTCGGTCAACTTATAGGGAAATGGCTACTATTATATGGCATTTCTGTGCGGAGGATTTTGTTCTTCTACTTCATCTTAGAGTGTGGAATTTGGAAAGAATTTTTTTTGTGGGGAGTAAATGGAAATTATATCTCTTTATTTTGAATGGATGCTATTTAAAAACCTTCCCAAGTGCATAGCAGTATTAGGCAGATATTTTTTCAAGCATCCTTTTAGCACCAAATCTACTTATTCATACATATGCAGGAGCCCTTCAAATTGTGAATTGAGTTGTTCGTGGTAGGTGGGAACTAAAGCTGGGATTTTCTTTGAAATCTATAGTCTTTTTACACTTGTTATAATTTGTTGCACTTGCGACTTGACAGGTTCAGATTGGAGTAGTTTTTCTGGAAGTGAGTCAGATACTTCTGAATCTCTTAATGATTTAAAGGTAATCAAGACAATATCAGGATTTATGGTGTTGGTAGAACTTTCTTTTGTCATGATCACACATCTTCTATGACAATTCTGTAATTTAGGAAGGTTTAGGCTGTAGTATGACTTTAGATCCAGGCAAAAGGGACCATGGTGATTCAGAAACCAGAAAGGGTGAGTGCTCTAGTAGTTGTACTGTAGGCATCAGCTTGCATTATAGTTTCTTGATATTAGTTTGGTTGACAAAGCCTTGGTTATCCTGAACAGATTCAATGAATAGGATTGGCCAAATTGAGCAGAGTTCCCATTATGAGGCCGTTGTCATGGAAGGCTGTCTAGAGGGTAAGCTTGATACTTGAAGGAGTCTGTCTCAAATTGAGATACGAATCGTGAATCAGAAAATCCATTTTTAGAATCGTGAATCGAAACGTATCGTGAACCGTAAGATTCATGATCATTTGTTAAAGATGACATAAATATAATTTTTCATATAAGAGACATCAAATAAAAATTTCTATTTTATAAATTCATAAAAATTATGAGTCATCGTGTCCCCCACCATCAAAACAACAACTACAAAAGAACCACTGACAGCATAGAAAAGTAAAATAGAGTGGAGAAAAACAAACTTCCAAAAAAATAGAGTTCTAAAATTTATTGTATGGACTAGATAGGTGTTTGAAAGGAATAGAATAATAGACCTAATTGTACAGAAACGAGGTGGAAGCAAAGCAAAAAAATCAACTCACACACAATAGGAAACTTGAAGTTTCAATGGACATTGGCTAGATATAGATTGCATTGTAGTAGGAGGGCCTTTTTACAGCAAAAATATGCACTTTCTTTCAGGAATAAGTAGGAATAAAAAGCTACTATTGCGACAATTTCCCTCCCACATCACGGAAGGAAGAGGCCCGCTTCATCTTGCATTACTGAAATAGCAGTCGTCACATGATTCTTGAGTGAAAGATTCCAATTGGGGGAAGATTCACTATGGAAGTCGAATCTTTCCACTCAATATCTGGATCGAATTGTGAATCGTAAGATACAACATGCGATTCGATGAAGGAAAGATTCCCCATGGGAGTTGAATCGTTTCCCTCAATATCGGAATCGAATCGTAAGATTCTGACTACCTCTGTCTGCTGTAAATTTTGGGGCATGATCTCACCTTTCACGGTGTAACATTATAGGGGAGAGTGCTTCTGAGAGGAAAGTCTCCCCAGACAAGCTCTTCCGTGCTGCTTCATTAAGGAGCCGCTTTGCTGACACCATACTTAAAGCCAAAGAAAAGGCATTGGAAAAGGTTTGTTACAATAGAGTTTAGTTATGGATTTCAATTTCTCTGTAGCAAATACGATAGCCCTGGTGGTGAGGGGATGATACTTTAAGGTGAAGAAGAACAAATAGAAAATGGCAATCATATTAGTTGCAATGTGTCATTCATGCATGCCACGGGGTATCTGTGAACTGATAATTCAGGGAGCATGCTCCTATTAGTTCAGTTGCAGTTTTTTTTTTTTTGTGGGAACTGTAAATGCTTCTATATTAAAAGTCTGCATGTTTTGTTCTCTCTCTCTCTCACTGTCTCGGCTGTCCTTTTGCCATGATTAATATAAAAAAATGCTAGCATTGGCGACATTGTTGAAGTTTTTGATTTGAATTTTGTTTTGAATTGGTCGTTTCTGCATTTTAAAAAGCAGGTGCCTCATAAACCTATAATAGAAAGAGAACAATTTATAAGGCGGCAAAAAGGTGTGGTTATAATTTTGAACCTCAGTACTTCTTGCATGATTCAGTACCCCTATCATCCATAGTTTCGATGGTTTTTCATAAGCTTCCTCTGATTTTATAATTGTGTCATTAGAGAAAGCCCAACTACAGGCAAAGGCTACAAAAGAGGCTAAAAGAAAAGCTGAAGCAGAAGCTGCTACTGAAGCCAAAAGGAAAAGGGAACAAGAGAGACAAGCGGCTCGTCAAACTTTGGAAAATGTATCTTCATCGGAAATTAGATGTTAGAATACATAATTCAACTTTCTTGTGAGTCTCACTGTGTTGCTTTCTCTTTGCAGATGAAGAAGACAGTGGATATAAATGAAAATTCTCAACTTAGAAAAGATCTAGAGATGCTGGGACTTGGATATGATGTAAAGGTTGGGAGTGACCCATTGGAAGAGCTAGGATTGGAAACGAAATTAGACGAAGACGAGGATGAACTATGACAACCAACGAATGGTGCAGAAGGAGAAATTGATTGATGGTCATCTTTTTTTCCTCGCTGTGGGAGTCAATCAATTAGAAATTTATCTATAGTTTTTTTCAAAGCTAAATTTTGGTCTAAAACGACTTCGTTTCCCGCACGAGTAATCTTTTAATGCATCCCATCATCCTGGTGCATATTGCATTTAAATTTTCCGTTTACCATCCGCTAGCAATATTATTTACTCTTGTTAGGTTGTGAAATAATAACTCGAGTACTGAGAAAACGACAGGCAGGGACCTTTTCGCAAGATTTACTGTTGTGGATTCCAAAATTTTTGAAAATGTTAATGAGGGACCAAGGCTCTTTATAGACCAAAATGCTCACGCTAACTTTACTTTTCTGAATTAAAATTATGGGAGTTTAGTTGGAAATTTTCACATCATTGTTTGTAATCACGGACAAAAACCTTCTTTGGGCTCTTCGCAAAATTAAATAGGCCTATGAACTGTCTGCACAAATACATTTAGTGAAGTCAACTAACTTATGCAGTGAACAGTTTTGTCCTCTAAAAGTTAGCATGTCCTGACATTATATGCTTAAATATGAACACTTCAGCATTTCGTAGCTTGCTCCCTTTTGTTTTATGATACAAGGAAGCATAATTGATAGTGCGATGCTCATGTGCTAAAATTTAATGTACATAGCGAAATCCGATTAATCGGACTAATCTAATCTGTACATGAAATCCTAGAAACCAGAGAAGAGGACACAAGCATAGCTAAAATAATTTTGGGGCACACAACATCAGGCTGCCTGAATTAATTCCTTGTCGTTGCCTCCATCTCTCAATCAGAACATCTTCATCGCTTATGGATTTGAGGTACTCGTGGACATCATAGCTCAATCCTTTTGGTTCAGTTGAGAATGCTTGGCTTGAAAAGCCAATAGATTATAGATTCTCCAAATTCAAGACCCAAATCTTTTCCCAAGTACACGGGAAGGCCACCAGGGCTCCAACTTCCATGACTGCTGACAGAGTTATTACCTTGATTTCGGCCTTTGGTGATTTCCTAACACATGAAATTCAATCATTGGAGTCAAATAAAACAACGCTATAGGGACTAAGAATCACGATTTGGGTCAATAATCTTTGGCATACCGAATGTTCTTCCGATGACTAAAACAAAATAACGATAACCTGAGAGAAAGTAAGCAGTATTTGGAGTTGTTGATGCCCTCATCTTCTTACGGCTCGCGGGAGAAGTTTCATTACTCGCCTCCCACTGCAACGAGGGCAACTTAACACCGTCCGTTTCAAAGTTTCTGAGCATTGGTGGACTATTAAATGCTTCTCGACTTTGCAGTCCTCCAATGGATGAGCTTGTGTCACTCCTTTCTCCATCAAGCGAGGAAATGTCTGTATCTTCAAGGTTTGAAATAAAATCCTCGATATATCTTTCGGCCTCCTCAGTCAGGCGCCTAGACATACGCTTTCTGTCACTGCTTCTCTGTATAATTAACATTGCTTAAAAAATCAATCACACTACAAAATGTTAAAGTCCTCATTGCAAGGACTTCAGTGTATCACAAAATTCTAAATCTTGCAACTTACAAAAACAAATTCACCTTCCTGGCACTTGATGGTTTTTGTATGGCGTGCTCTGTGAATGAGGAAGCAATTCTTTAACGACTTCAGAAAGTTCTCTGTGCCGCTGCTCCTCCAATGATATTTCAGCCAATAAAGCTTGTCTGCGCTTCACTGACTGTTAATCTCCAAAGAGAAGACTGGAATGTCATAATTCTATTCGTCGAACAATCGACAAATTTCTTTTAAAGTAGTATTATGAAATTAACGATATGTGAATTGCTTGACTGTTTTTATTGTGACATCATGAGGATTCAAGTTCTTGACCTCCATCTGTACTCCACGCATCTTAATTTAAAATGGCATGATTTGCTTCATTTGGTAACAAACGGGGAAAAAGACGTTGAGATTATACGTGAAAAAAGTTATGCTAGAGGGAAAAGGCAATAAATGGAGAAGAGGGAAACTGGAAGAACATCTTTATGTCGACATTCGTTTTTCACCAATCAGAATTTTATCCCACGTCTGAGGAAATTAAATTTAGACTTACCTTTTCCAGGTTAATTTCACAGTTCCTTCTGCTTGAAGCAACGCCCTGAATAATAGCAGAGTTGTTTGAGAGCAAGCAGTTCGCAGCAAATAAAGTATAATTACTTGGTTTACTTGCTATAGAACATGGAAGTTGACCAGATTTAACATTTCACAGACCTGTTTTTTGCCATCCTGATGCCATCTGCAGCATGCCTTAATTCTTTCCGCATTGCTTTGGTGCAATCCGCTGTCGATGACAGGACGCTTTGCCTTCAGATATAAAGAATAAAGAGTGTTAAATGTGATCAAAAGATTCATCAGTAGTAATACTTGCGCTCTTTACACAAACGTAATTCATAAACCCTTTTCCGAGCATAAGCTGCTCGCATTTTCTGAATCCTAATTTTATTGAAGCAAGCTCCTGTCCATTCGTCGTCAGTAAAAATCCAAGACTTTTGACAAGCCATAAATATTTTCTTAAATTCAGCAAGAATATATTTTACGAAAGCAACTTAATATGTCGTTGAAATGTCAATGTTGTCTTGTATAATCTGAAAGAGTATTTTGACTAGGGCATCCAGATCACAAATTAATAAGTGTGCTGATGGAAAATTACAGCTGTTAGCATTCTTAGCATATTAAAGTAACATATATAAATCCAAAGAAACCCCAAAATTAATCATACATGCGTTGTAGCCATCATATGACCTCAAATCCTTCTGGCTGAGGGACTTTCTGAGCACTGGTTTTTGACTTGAATCAACTGGCTTGCGCAGCAGCTTATTCCCAATATTATATCACTACTTTTGGCATTCACGTGACCATTGGCACTGTGAAAATGGTCCGTCTCACTCTGTGTAATGCATGCATGAATATCTCAAATTTATTTATGGAAAATGGTTGAGAGAAACTCGCCCAGAAAAATTAACCAGAACATGACCGATCATACTTCTGTAATGAAGAATAAGGTCTGTTTTTTGAAGTTTAGTTTTGTTTGTTTGATGACAGGCTAAGCCAAAAATTTCGCGTTAGATGCAGGCAGAGTTACATCACAATTCCTGGGTCTCACGCTTTATAAATAATTCAGACATTCGAAGCAACATTTCGCTATTTTGTTATTTTCATTTGTACAAATAGCCTTCACCTTTTCCAGGAAGATTTCATGTGTGTATTTGCAATTTGGCATCCACTTTCAAACTTCTTGCTAGGCAAAGAGTTACTCAGCTGCTGAAATGGTATACTTTGAGAAAGCATTTAGAGTAAAAACTATCCAGTTTGGAAATTTGACGCATTTCTGCGACGGGAACATGGACAGCAGTGGGCGAGGAATGCTGACCAATCATCTTTACGTATGGTCTACATGACTTGCATGGGTCATAGCTCCCTCGCCCGACCCAAAAACTAATGATGTAACCCTGTTTTTGCCTAACCACAACCATTTTTTTTATTAGAGAGGATTCTGCTCAAACCTATAATATAACTCAATTATTCATATGAAATTTTTAGAGAATATTCTATAATTAGTTTTTTTTAATCAACCCATCAAATTGTTTACGGTGAATTAGTTATCACCGTTTTAAATGTTGTATCATTTAATACATTAAAGCTGCTACTTTATTTTACATCATACGGCATGTTTCATAACATGTTTGTCTAAAACATTAATAGAACCTACAAATCCTCGTAGGACGAATTGTGGGGAGCTCTTGGCGGTAATTAATTTTAACAGATTTCATTAATATATACTTGATAAGGTATTTGTTAAGCTGTTTTTTGTCATTGAAGTTAGAGGTGTTTAGACATGTTTGCTGCAAAATTTAATCACAAAACCAGTTCTAGAAACTTCAGATGAAACGATTTTATGATTAATCCTGAACTGAGATGCAAGACATATAATCTTTAAACAGGACAAAGGATGAAATGCATTTATACCCCTATAAAAAACAATGCAACTAATTAAGATCCTAATCTGAAGGTTTTTTTTCCCCTTTTAAATTGTTGGGGGAGGATGGAATGATTAAAGGACATGGGATTAAGACAGAGATGGGGTCAACCAAGTTCTTCAATGGAGCTTGGAGCCATATATAAATGAGCTTGTTCATTGAATGGCCATCATGCCATTTTCCATAACTTGTTGCCCTTCATGCCTAGAATTATGGCTTCATGTCCTCTTCCCTCCACTGCCTTGTCCCTTTCTATGTGTATTAGAACTCGGACCTATGAGATGTATCATGCACCTGTTCAAGCTTGGAAAGAAAGAAAATTATACACTTTCGAAGTTCCCCTCACGTAAAAATCGGTTGAACATATTTTTAGCCTTTCTAATTGGTCATAATTTAAGTTTTAGTCTCTAAAATTTAAAAATAATGAATTTGATTCTTCAACTTCACCCGTCTAAAATTGGTAGCCCTTATAGTTTTAAGACATATAAATATGATGTTAACACCGTTAATATTGCTTATTGATCACTAACTTACTAATTGGATAAGATAATATAGAAACAATTCTCATATGACATGTCCTTATAGTTTTAAGCTTATTACTTGTTTTTATTTTTTAATTTTATATTTTTTTATCTTTTTTGGTTTTAATCTTTGAAGTTTTAAATATATGGTTTTTGTCCCTATAGTTTTATTAACTCTTGGATGTTTAACGACGTTAATTAACATTGTTAAGCTTAAGGATTAAAACAAAAATTTGTTTAAAGTATAAGGCTCAAAACAAAAAATCCATTGAAAGTATAGGGATCAAACCAAAATTAGTCCAAAGTATATGAACCTTATAAAACTGCAAGGACTAAGAGTAACAGAGTCAATTTAAGGGATCAAAACCACCCCTTTTAAATTTTAAGGATCAAAATCCCAAAAAGAATTAACTATAAGGATAAAAATAAATTCAACCTTTCAAAAACTAATAAAACTTAATTTAAGTTAGGGTATAGTATATAGGCAACCACCCACAATTACTTTCATGCAAATCGAGAATAAACTCATCTCAATACTTATTTTGAATTGTGTAAAATTGCTTTCAAAAGGCTAATTCAAACTCCCTGAATTATTTGATCACAAGAAAAAAATTCGGAAATTCTTTGAGATTAAAGGAACCGGTTCTATAAAAGAAGATTGAATATAATAGCAGAAATACACATAAATATAAAACTAAGCAGATAAATGAGAAGGAGAGAAGGGCAAGAAAACTCACGGTTTGTTGTGGTTAGACAAGCGTTAAACAGTCTTTTTATAGGTTGTGGCAACCTGACCTTTCTTAAGAATAAATGATGTGAGACTTTTATTAACATACAGCAACATATTAAATATATAGTTGATTCAGTGATATGAGGCTTTCTTTTGACACACGACCCACACCATAGATACAACAGCACATACAGGCTTTTCATACACACACATAAGGCTCTGTTTGGTTAGCCCGTTTGGCCAAGCAAAAGCCATTCCTGCGTTTACTGAGACAAAATTCCTCTCACATATTTACCTTGGAATCTGTGTCCGTTCTCCCAACGGGCTATCCAAACACAATATAGTAGGCCGGTATGACCTTTTAAGGCAATAAATAGTGAATTTTAAGTGGAAAAAGTAAGGTTCATGAACTGAAGATTATGATTAGGAAACAGAAGAAAACCACAATGGGCCCTTAGAAAATGAGTCAGTGTGGAAGAAGACAAAAGCTGGGAAGATGCTCACATGGCTGTGCACATGAACGAAACAGTTCCATTACCCCAGAATGGACAGCAAATCCTGCAAACCGTCCATGGTAGCATGTTGTATTGTTTGACCTCATCATCATATATACACGATATTTTCAATGTTTGCTTCTGTATTAAGTTAATTTCCTTTGTATTTACTTCAGTGATTAACTTATGATCAGCTCATGATTTGTGAATTGTTTAAATATACAACCATATCCTTCATTGTTTATGCAGAAGACCCGTTTCAGTGATGCCCTTGGGTTGTTATTATCTGTGGATCATTCTTCTTGCAGAAGTTGGAGTTGTTCAAGACGTTTTATAGATATATAAATATAGGGTTTGATTGTAACATGGTAATCGAAATGTGTTAATGTAAACTGAGACAACCTCATCTTATAAATTATCTCGTAAACAGTAAATCACGTTAAAAGAGTAATTTTACAACTACATTGACGGGTTTTCCAATCATATAATGCAACATATCAACATACCAGTAAATGGGAGGGACTATAAACATAGATATGATAGTGGTCTGTAACTTGCAGACTTCGACGGGTCATTTGCCGTCATCTATTATTATAGGCGTGCATAATTGTAAGAGATGAATTTCACTGTATGGCTAGCCCACCATCAACCAATGTATATGAACTTGGACCGGATCGATTTGAACCCAACGATTCGACTGGTAATTTGGTCCGGGTTAAGGGTTAAACTTGTGTCAACCTGCATTGATCTAGAGTGACTTGAGATCAACTCAGTTAACTCTCCAAGTTTGACGGTCAACTGTGTTATTTTTGATAAGAAGGGATGAAATAACAATGTTTTGTTCAGGGTTTTGACATTATTACATCTATTTTAAATATTTATGTATATTTTTACTCATAAAAAACATATAGTACTGTATGTATTTTCGGTAAAAGTTTATGGGTATTTTTGCATCCAACCTTATATAAAACTTTAAAATAAATATATAATGTAAAAACTAATTAGAATACGCTTACAAAGTTATGCCAAAGCAATTTTAACTACTTAAATATGACATAAAGAAGAGAAATTTTTTTAAAAGAGCTACTTATAATCCAATTGAGTCGTCAATGCTCAAATTGAACCAATATAATAACCATATTAAAAATGAGTTTTAATTAAAAAATATTTCGACCATCATGAGATGAGGCCAACCCTCTGCGGATAGTAAAAATAAGTTGTCGATGCTCAAATTGAACCAATATAATAACCATATTAAAAATAAATTTTAATTAAAAAAATATTTCGACCATCACGAAATGAGGCCTAGCCTCTGAGGATAGTAAAAGGGCTAGCTAATTATTTTTTTTATAGAGATTAAAGAGGCATAAATGGACTGCATTATTGGACCAATGAAGTCTATATAAAGAAGAGGTGCGCATGGACTTGTTTTTCATGCAATAGTTAGTGTGTGCCCTCAAATCACCAGTTCTACTTCAATAAGTTTGAGAGATAACTGAGACGAGATCAGAGATGGTATCAAAAGTGGAAGAAAGAATGAAGAGGAACAAGGAGCAGCAAGATCAACATCATCATCATCATCAGCAGCAGCAGCAGCAGAGACATGTGTTAATGCAGTGCAACAAAGGGAAATCTGGCAAGTTCAAGAGGAGCAGTTCAAGTCTTGAAGAAGATGGTGCTTCTTCAGCCATTCTCTTCCTTGCTTGCATTGCCTGTGCCCCTCATTTCCACGGATAGCGACCAAGCTATACCAGCCATCATCGATACATTCCATCTACCAGTTCCTTACGTAACTGTTTCTCCTTCTTCTTCTGTTATCATCCATCAACACCTTCCTTCCCCTGTAGCTAGTCTGTAGAAACAGAACACGTATACAAAGTTATCTTCTCCTTGTAATGACTGGTTTTCTTCTCTCTCTCTCTGCCTTCGTGATGTCTCTCTAGTCAGTAACCCATCTGGTAGTAAGTACTAAATAGTCTATGCCTTGTTCAATCCCCTCATTGTAATTCATTAGTGCAAGCGTATTGTACATATTAGTAATGAATATGTGGCGATTACAAGTTATTAATCGTTTGATTTAGTTTTCTCTGTATTATGTGGGGTTGTTGATGTTGTCGGATCGTTTCCTTTCCGTATATCAATCAGAATGGAAACACGGCAGCAGCACATAGCCATTGTGCGTCTTAACTTCACATTTCGGGTCGATTGAAAATTTAGATAATTATCGTAATAACTTCCTATTGCTTACTAAAGTATAAATTAAAAACAGGGGAATGATGAAGTATATATTTCATTCAACCGCCACAGAAAAATTATTCAAGCAATGCTTGTGCATATATATATATATATATA
>JANTPZ010026990.1:0-18265 GCA_025593235.1 Vachellia pachyceras
GTAATAGCAAAACTAATAAATTTGCTAATATCAATCTAACCATTTAACCATAAACTATTTAGTCCAAAAATCAATATATAAAAAATCATATCTTTTTTTAAATAACTAAATTCGTAAAAAAATATTCTAGGTATTAGAAAAATAAATCTAACATCAGAGATCATAGTTATAAAAATACATATACAATTTTATGGTCTTCTACAAATAAAACTTAAACTAAACGAAAATAAAAATCCCAAAATATTCTCTAATCAATATAATATTACTACCATTGGAAAGAGAAAAATATTTAGAGCAATTTTCATGAACGAAGTTTAATGAAAATAAGTTGTTTTACTTATTTAAATAATCCCAAAAGTAGGACTTTAGACTGGAAAACACCCCTTCTAGATGTCTCCTCCTCTCTCCAACGCCCTCTCTCTATCTCTCACTCCTTCACACCGGCGGTGCTCTCCTCTTGACAATAGGTTTGCGTGTGTGAATAAAGGTGTGTGTATTGTTGAGTATGTATGCGTGTTTACAAGCGGGGTGAGGGGTATTTATAATACCCCCACCTAACACGACCGCCCATCAGTTCTCCTCCTTCTGCTTCTTTTTTTTTTGGGTGAGAAAATGGGCTAAGCCCGGAATACAAAAAGAGAAAAGAAAAACTAGCTACGAGGGACGCTCATGCCTTCCCTATCCTCAGTGACTAAATTAACAACATCAGGAGGGGCTAATTGCCATATAATTATTCGATCTCTCTGTTCAAAGCTCAGTCTGGCAAGCAAATCAGCACACCTATTCCCTTCCCTATAGACATGTTTAAACACTACCTACCAGTCCTTTTCCAGTAGTTCCTTAAGTTTCCTATCGAGGAGATAGGATCCCCTTAGCTCATGATTCTCATTGATCTTCTTGACAATTTAAGCAGCATCAGACTCTACTACTACCTTTTTAAAGCCCATCTCCTAGGCTAGCTTCATGCCTTCTATAATTCCCCATACCTCTACTGCTCTCGCATTGCAGCGCCCTAGATTACAGGAAAAGCCTCTTAGCCACTCCCCCTGATCTCCTCTTACAAGACCTCCACAACCTGCTTCTCCTGACGCCCTCACAGCTCCATCAGTATTAACCTTACACCACCCTTCATCTGGCTTCGTCCAACAAACCCATTGCGTCTCATTTAGCTTCTCTTGGTCCAGATTTTCATTCCATTTTTTCCCATACTGAGACATAAATTGCAGAATTTTCTGTTCCATATCCAGCGGTCTTCTAAAATCCTTTTCATGTATCTGTGAGTTCCTTCATCGCCATAAAATCCAGTATGTTACTGTGAATTTCTCAGACCAGTCCAATTCTTCTCTCTTGGTTGGTTTCCTCAGAAGGTTCCATCTAATCCAATTCTTCAAATCCCACTTGAAAAACTTATCTTCCATGTCTTTGTTAATAATTTTCTGCCAAACAGCCACAGCCAAATGACAGTTTCTCAACACATGGATAGTGTCCTCACATTCATTTTGGCATAAGGGGCAAATATCATATTCTCCTCCCCATTTACTTGTTCTGGACTTTGTAGCGATTCTGTCATGCAGAACCAGCCACATGAATGTGCGAATACGTTCTAGCACTCTCAGTTTCCATACAGTTTTCCAGACTTTGTTATGCATTCCCTCATTATCCTTTCTGAGCCATTTATACAATGATGCTGTGGAGAATTCTCCATTAGCATTTAATCTCCATATAGTTCTATCAGGCTCTTCCTCTGAGACTGGGGTGATCATATTACGGATGATGTTCCCAACATTTTTCGGTATGCTATTCTTCACCTCAGACAGATCCCAGTTTCCTTCATTGTCCATTAGATCTCTCACTTTCATCTGCTTGTTAATTTCTTCTCCATCTGACACCAATCTCAGCAGCGGGCCCTCAGTATTCATCCATCTATCAGTCCAGACGTACGTTATCCTTCCGTCTCTCACCTCCATTGCGATGTTTTCTTCTATTCTTGTCCACAAGTGTACCAGTTCCTTCCACAATTTTGAGTCCCCTGATTTCACCTCTAGCCCTCTTCCTGCTATGCTCCTCTCCCATACTTCCCTCTCAGCACCTGCACCCAAAGGTCATTTGGGCAAGTTCTCATTCTCCATAATAATTTGCTTAGCAACGCCTCGTTCATCTCTTTTAGGGCCTTGATATTAGCTCCTCCGTCTGTTTTTGGCTTACACAGAGTTTGCCAAGAAAGTGCATGCCATTTTCTGTTCTCCCCTTGTTCCCCTATATGAACTTCCTTTGAGCCTTTTCCAAATCATCCAGAACATTATGGGGTAATTTATCATGTTGCATTGGATATAGCGCCATTGGCCCTACAACTGATCTCACCAAGGTAAGTCGCCCTGCTAATGACAAACTCTGAGCTTTCCACCCATTTAGCTTTTTCTGCATCTTTTCTATGATTCCTTTAAATTTCTCCTTCCTCCTCTTAGGAAACACAATTTCCGCCCTTAAGTAGCTCCCAAGATCCTCCACTTCTCTGAAGTTGCATCTACTACAAATCTCTTTTCTTATGTGCTTTTTCACATTGGGAGAGAAAAAGATTTGAGTTTTCTCTCTGCTAATTAAATGCCCAGAGATTTCACCATAGTCCTGCAAATATAACAAAACAGTATCTATTTGGTTAGTTCCTAATTCTGCAAAGAGAACCAGGTCATCCACAAACATCATATGAGAAATATGGGGGCCATTTCTCCCTACTCTCATTTCTCTCCACTTTTTTCCCCTCACTCTATCTAGTATAAGGTGGGTAAGTTTTTCCATGCCAAGCACAAAAAGATATGGGGACAACGGGTCGTCTTGCCGTAATCCTCTAGAGGGGCAAAACTCCTCCATTTTTTCACCTTGCCACAGAATGTTTGTTGAAGTGGAGTTAATACACTTCATTATCCTATCTCTCATTCTTTCAGGGCAGCCTATCTCCAAAAGCACTTTTTCCAGGAAACCCCAACTAATTTTGTTATACGCTTTCTCCAAATCCACCTTAACCGCCATATATCCTTTCTTTCCTCGCTTCTTCCTCATTGAGTGCATCAATTCGTTGACAATTATTATGTTGTCATGAATATTTCTTCCTGTTACAAAGCTCACATGATAAGGAGAGACTACTTTGTTCATGATGTTCTTTAGTCTTTTCACCAAAATCTTGGTGAAAACTTTGTAGATCACGTTGCATAAAGAAATTGGCCTGAATTGAGTAACTCTCTCAAGGTTCTCAACCTTTGGGGCAAGAGTTATTAATGTCTTGTTGACTTCTCTGATATTTTTCTTCATCCTTCCACGTATGTAAAACAACATTTGTCACACTTTTCCCATAATATCCCAATTCTTCTGAAAGAAAACAGCTGGATATCCGTCCGCTCCAGGTGCTTTCATACCACCTATCTGAAAAACGGCTTTTTTGATTTACTTTCCAGTTAGATCAGTATCAACCTCACTCCAGTCCTCCTTTGTGACCTGAGGCCAACCATGCCTGGTTATGATCCACTTTCTTTGTTCCTTTTCTTCTTTAAACAATGTCCGGAAAAACTTGCTTTCCTTCTCCTAAGCATTGTACTTCTTTCTTACTTTTCTTCTTTAAACAATGTATGGAAAAACTTGCTTCTTGTTTTTTTTTGCATACTACCTCATCATCTCTCTCTCCTTAACTCATTACCAATCCTAAAAGCAAGCTGGCACTCTTCCGTTTTTCTTTTCTTTTCTTGCCCTTTCTTGTACGCCAAAGCCTGCAACACTTTCCCTTCTTGTTTTTTTGTTAAAGCTGCCCATCTCACTGTAACAAGCAAGCCCCTGCAGCTGTTGACAGTTTTTTCTGTTTTTCTTTCTTGCTGGAGGGGAAGTTACAGCCAGGACTCCTTATGTGTTTCATTTTCTCTCCATCTCGTTACATTGCTTCTAGAGTTGGTAAAATCTTATCCACCATTTTCGATTTAGAATCTTCGCCAACGTCGATGTCTTCATCTTCCTCCTTCTCGTCTTCTGCTGACAATTCCACTACTGGTATTGCCTTTGCCATGTAATAATTTTACAAGTTAGAGTTGGATGGTTGATTTACTTTTAATTCTAGGGTTTAAAGTCTCATTTATTCTTTTGAAGTTATCAATTCAGAAAAATTTTCTATCTTTTCTTTTGAACTGGAGTATGCAGAACTTTGATGTGCGACGTAGCTTAGCCGTAGGCTTATTAGTTTAGTTACAGCAATCCAAATGTGCTTAATTAGATTTACAAAATAGATTATATCGAATTTTGTATTTTCATACATGTTTGCGCTGCTTTATTGAATATCAAAAGCATGACTTTTGTTTCGAAGCTCCTATTCCATCCTGAATGATGTGTCTGCGCTGTCCCTTGTTGCAGAGGAGGAAATTGGCACTGCTAATGATGAAAATGGTGTTTCCCTTAAAGGCGATGATATGTTGAATAAGGTAATTGATTTTCCACTATTCTCTACTGTGCCAGAGATGGTCTTCTATCTTTCTTATTTAGCAAGCTTGGTTTACTATACTTTGATGCCTTTATAATTTTGAAGTCCTGCTGCTTTTGTTTATTGTACATGCAGTCACTTATAAATCACAATTACTTGTACATCCCACAAGCATGGCATTACTCTTTATGTTTACGTCTTAGACAATTTGCTCTGCTTTGTGTAAGAACATCCATGGGCTAGTGGACCGTTTTCACCCCCCGAGGGCAAAAAAACACACACACATACACACACAAAAGCCGCAGTAACAAGTGTGTGTAAATGATTATTGTAGAAAGTAGATTGGAATGAGAATACTATACATAACCTTCTCTATTTTGCTGGAGCCAGTTTGATCAATGGTTTTTATTTGCATTAATTTCCTAGTTTTGCATGTGAGCAGTGTGCATAAGATTTTTTTTTACTTTTATCTTTTTGCTTTGGAAGAGTGGGACATTTGAAGTGCTCAATGCCTCTGGGAATTTGTGCTTAAAATTTGAATTTTTATGGGCTTTAATACTGTTTGTTCTAGTTGCTCAGAATAAGGTTTTAAAAGAACTTGAGATTTGAACAGGATGTAAAGGAGTCATTCGATGCCCTTGTACAAGATGTAAAAATGAGAAATATCATACCCTTGATTTGGTGAATGTTCATTTATATCAAAAGGGGTTCATCCCACGTTATTGGTATTGGTCTGCACACAGAGAAGTAGCACCTCCAATAAACCCATGTATAGTTGATGCAATTGCTTCAAATAGCTACCAACATGATGGTCTTGATTTGCAACCAAGTAGTTCATATGGTAACCAACAACATGTTTTGGGGCATTTCCAAGAATATGAACAGATGGTGTGTGATGCTATTGGTGTTGAATATGGTGGACAATTTCAACCTACAATGGAGGAGCCTCCAAATATGAATGCCGCAAAGTTTTATGAGTTATTAAGTACTGCACAACAACCATTATGGCCGGGATGTACAAATGCTTCGGAGTTATCAATAGCTGTTAGAATGTTAAAACTAAATTCAAATGGCAATATTTCTCATAAAACCTTTAATGAAATGGTTGATCTTATGAAGATGATGAGTCACCCTGAAAATGTAATACCTCATAATTATGGAAAAGTTAAGAAAATTGTAGCTGGGCTGGGTTTTACTTCAAAGAAGATTGATTGTTGTGTTAATGGTTGCATGCTTTATTATATAGATGACAACAATCTAAAGGAGTGCAAGTTTTTTCAAGAAGCGCGTTACAAATCAAGTAGTGCACTAAAGATTTATAGACAGGTTCCTTAAAAGAGAATGCACTACTTGCTACTCATTCCAAGACTTCAACTATTGCATGCTTCTAAAACATCTACTAAGCAAATGTGGTGGCACTATACGAGTCGGAGGGAAGGTGTTTTGTGTCATCATCACATGGAGAAGCTTGGAAACATTTTGATCGACAGTACCCTAACTTTGCTGCTGAACCTCGAAACGTCAAACTTGGTCTTTGTGCTAATGGTTTCACACTATATGGCCAATCAGCGTCACCTTACTTGTGCTAGCCTGTAATTCTAACTCCTTACAATCTCCCTCCGGATTTGTGTATGACGGCTCCATACATGTTCTTAACATTGATTATTCTAGGGCCTCACAATCCAAAAGGTAAAATTGATGTGTACATACAACAATTGATAGATGAGTTGCAAGAGCTTTGGTTTGATGGTGTACTTACTTATGATGTGTCCACAAAGCAAAATTTCACTTTAGGAGCGGCTCTAATGTGGACCATCAATGACTTTCCTGCATATGGTATGTTATCGGGGTGGAGTACAGCAGGAAAATTGGCATGCCCAATATGCATGGAACACACTAAAGCTTTTACATTAAAAAATGGGAGGAAAAATTCCTGGTTTGACTGTCATTGGCAATTTTTATGTTCTAGTCATGCATATAGATGAAATAGATATGCTTTCTACAAGGGAAGAGCAGAAGATTCTATAATTCCTTTTAGGTTAAGTGGTCACTAAGTTTGGGAAAGGGTTTAACATTTACCTAAAATGATTGGTGGAGTTGCATGTAATTTTCATGGATATGGGGTATCTCATAATTGGACAAAGAAAGCATCTTTTGGGACTTACCATATTGGAAAACTAATATGATTCGTCATAATCTTGATGTTATGCATATAGAGAAAAATGTGTTCGATAATGTGTTCCATATTGTGATGGATAACAAAGATAAAACAAAAGACAATGTAAAAGCTAGAATGGACTTGGCTGAGTATTGTCGCCAGAAGGATTTAGAATTGAAATGCAATCCTAATGGAAAGTGGACGAAACCTAAAGCAAGCTTCACTTTATCTATGGAGCAAAAGAGGTATGTATGTGAGTGGGTGAAAGAGCTTAAGATGACCAATAGTTATGCTTCCAATTTAGCAAGATGTGTTGATGTCAAAGAAGCAAAGCTATTTGGCATAAAAAGCCATGACTGTCACATTTTCATGGAATGTCTTCTTCCAATAGCAGTTAACGCATTGCATGATCCAATTTGGAAGCCATTAACTGAACTTAGCCAATTTTTCAAAGATATATGCTCAACGGTGCTACGAGAGGATCATTTATTGCAAATGGAAAAAATATACCCATCATATTATGAAAATTAGAGCGTGTGTTTCCTCTTGCATTCTTTGATTCCATGGAGCACTTACCTATTCATTTGCCATATGAGGCTAGGATGGGTGGACCAGTTCAATATCGGTGAATGTATCCTTTTGAAAGGTAATTGCCCTTCTACAAATATGAATTCCTTTGTACATATAGACGCTAAATCACGTTAATTTCTAAATCTTATTGTAGGTTTCTGAATAAAATTAAAAAAATGCTTAAAAAAAGCTTGTGTTAAGGATCAATTTGTGAAGCTTACATAACACAAGAAATAACCTACTTCTTCACTCATTATTTTGAGTCTTATGGGTCAAGTGATGTAAGGCGTATCCATGATGATGCTGAGTTTAGGCAACACCAAAGTCATCACACTCTATCCATCTTCAAAATCTGGAAGATATTCTGGGAAGTATAACGAACGATGGCTGACTGATGAAGAAATGATGGCTGCCCAGTTGCACGTTATGTTAAATTACGATGGGGATAAACCAATTCTTGAGTAAGCAGTGAGCATAGACTATTCATAACTAATTAGATTATGTATCATCATTCCAACTTTCCGATTCAACAATACACATCATATGCTTGTGTTGCAGATTATATGTGCAACATTTCACACAAATGTATGGTAACGAGAGCAAAGTTATTGATAAGCAAATTGCTATAGATTTTCCACGATGGTTTCAACAATATGTAAGCTTTTATTTTCAACAGTTGCATGTAACCATAATATATTGGTATAGGTATTCAAACAATCAACTTTATCTGCTGCTTGCATTTATGTTTTTGTGATAGGTCAGCACTAATCAAGCATTATTGGAGAACCTTCATTTATTTGACTTATCTCTTAGACCTTTGAGAATGGCGAAGTCATGGCCCATTTATTATGTTAGTGGGTATAAGTTTCAAAATTTTGCCAGGGGTGAAGGGAAAAATCATATAATTACGGAGTCTGTGTTAGTGGAATTAGTCAAATAAGACATCAAGTAATTACTATGGTGTCTTAAAAGAGATTATTGAGTTAAAGTGGCCTAGACTACCAATTAAAAAGTGTGTTTTGTTTTATTGTGATTGGTTTGATACATCAACATGTGGAATGAGAGTTCACAAGCAATATGAGATTGTTGAGGTAAATAAGAATAGAAAGTATGCCACATTTGATCCTTTCATCTTTCTAGAGACAACAACTCAAGTTTATTATGCTCCTTATCCTGGTCGGCAAAGAGATAAAGTTGATTGGTTGGTAGTTTTGAACACAAAACCAAGGGGAGCAATTGATAGAAGATATGACTTGAAAAATGCTTTTCAAATAGATGAGCCACATGTTACAACTATTATTGAAGATGGCCCTATTGATCATCTAGATGATGATAAAGCACCAAGACAAGAGTTAAATGGTATTGAAGTGGAAGAAAATGAGTTCATTAATGATGCTGATGATGACAACGACGAACATGATGATGACGCTAATGAGGAGGAGGATGAGGACTAGGATAATATCGATGAGGAAGAAGAGGAAGATGAAGAAGAAATGCAAAAGGAAGATGAAGAAGAGGAAGATGAAGATGCGGAAGATGAAGAAGAAGAGCAAGAAGATTAAAAGAAAGACCTCAAATGTCTAGTTATTTAAATATGTCTCATACTTGAATTGTCTATTTATTGGCTTCTTAAATTATTAACTAACAATTGTTGCAAATGTCAGACCCAGAACATCGAAAAAAATCCATTGACTCTAGTAGAGGAGGAAGAAGAAAGAAGCGGGTACAAGTAATAACAACTCATTTGCAAGACGGTCAACTTCCACCTATAATTCCAGTCAACCCTCTTCAGCCTCGAAATGTTTCATCTAATACTTCAACTTCTGATTCTATTGAAGTCACCATACAACATCGGACCACTGCACAACCTGTCCCTATCCCTAAGCTCGAAATATTCCTATAACCTTGTTATCCACATCCATCTATGCATGCATCCCCACCTGACTCACACCACTCACCGATGCAAGCATCTCCTTTGACCCTAGGAACTTCATCAAGTCACATTGGTGGGGATAAGAGTAATGAACGTACACCAATAAAGCCTTTTGTTGATGGGTAAGTATTATATGAACTTTTCTAATTACAAAGATTGTCTCTTTCACTTATTATGCTTTCTTTATTTATGCATAGGTTTTATCCACATTCTGTAATTACTAGCATTGCATCATGCATACGCAAAACTTTAGGAGAAGCTAAACCATCGTGGAAAAAATTTCAGATGAAGCTAGGACTGCTGTGTGGGAAGAATTTAAGATGATTCAATGCTAATCCTCCAAAAGGGTTCAAAATTAATAGTTGTTGAATTTCATGATTTTTTATTTATGATTTCTAACGTTATATTCTTGTAACAAGAAAATCTATTTGTAGAAAATGTGTATATATGGAACCTGTGTGATAATGACAAAATTCGTGAAAATTTTGAGAGAAGGACTTCAAGTAACTATAGTCAAATCTGTCAGGAATTGCGAAAGAAAGATAAAAAACCTTTTTGGATGGGGGATGCTATTTGGAAAGAATTGACAGAGTATTGGTAATATCCTCAATTCAAGGCAAAATCTGAGCAAAATAAAAGGAATCGAGAATCATCAACTGGTGCTTCTCCTCACACGGGCGGATCAGTACCTCATTCATTGATTTATGAGAAAATGGTATTACACTTATTTAGTTGATTTTAGTTATAGTCCAATTGAGAAGTTGATCATTTGTTGTTAATAATATATATCATTCTTACTATGTATATATGGAGAGAAGAAGGTGGAGTTAACCCTTTATTTTCAGATTTTTACTTTCGTACACATCGAAAGAAGAAAGACCAAAGTTGGGTGGGAGATCAAGCAGCTAGCGCATATGTAAATATATATATAATAATTACTTTATAAACTATCGAGCAATCACTAATGAGTTGTGTATTTGTGTTGTATATTTTTTACCACTTAAATTGGTTCTTATTGTAAGTTTAAAAAGGTTTGAATTCAAATAGGTTTTTGCTCATTGCTTTAACATTTTGTAATTTGTAATCATATTGACTTTTTTAATAGGAAACTTTTCAAAAAAGGAAGGCAGACATACTCTCACAATGCCCATCAACAGATGATGGAGATGATATTGCTGGTAGTCAACAATCAGTACCAGTGCCATATGATATGGACATATTTATAACATCAGTTGGAGGAAAGAAAAAAAGGGAGAGTATTTGGACTTAGCGACATAGGAAGGGCATCTACTTCCTCACAGTCTTCTGCATCTTCACTTTCTGCTAATCCTAACGATTATGAGCTTATTAGAGCATAAGTTCATGCTTTGAATGCTTCATTGCAAAAATCCGAAGAGGAAAAAGTAGCTTTAAGAGTCAAATTATCCTAGATAAATTCTCGCCTTGATGAAACAACCACCCAACTTGATGAAACTACAAAGAATGTACATGTTTTAATGCAACATTTGGATTTGCAGGGTCTTCTTCTCATGTGCAGCCTCAACCACAAGTTGCAAGTCAATCACAGCCAAATGTTACACATTTTGATAATGAAGACATTGACACATTTGAGAGTGAGGATGATGTTTAGAATTGAAGTTATGTTAGAACACTTTAATATGTTTTTATTTTGAGTGCCAAACTTTATTCCACCTTATGTATTTGTATGTTGTAATGAAGATTTGTTTACGATATATTTTGTTTTTTCAGATTCTTTTAGGATTTGGATAAATTCATATATATTATATTTTCGTTTTTTTCATTTCGTGCGAAAATTCCCTTGTGGACTTACCTGCGGAAATTTCATGCGATTCACCTACGGAAGATACCTGCGGACTTACCTGCTGAAATTTCATGCAATTCACCTGCGGAAGATACCTGCGGAAATTTCCTGCGGATTTACCTACAATAATTTCTGCAAGTAATTACCTGTTGATTTTAAAATCCGCAAGAAATAAATTTTCATGAACATTATTCCTGCGGAAATAATTCCGCGGGAAAATCCGCAAGTAATTTCTTTCCTGCGGATTTTTTTTTGACAAAATCCGTAGGAATATAACTTTTTTTTTTGTAGTGAAACTTTTATTTCCCTAAACTATGAGCTATTTGATTGTGGTTTTATGTTGGAAACGATCAAATAGTGTCTTTAGACTTTGAGCTATTTTGTGGTTTTATGTTGGAAAAGTACCAAGTTCTAATATTTTGACAGCAACATTTTAGTAATAATGTCTTCGGACTTTGAGCTAGCTGTAAGAAATCTAGTTGTGGATTGTTGTTGACAGATTTTGTTTATTTATAAATAGGAAGAAGCATTGGTTATCGCAGGTGAGTAGCTTTTCTTCATCTTGATCAGAATAACATTTTAGTATGCCCAAGTTTTGTAGAATTTATATATTCCCATTGCTGTTATATTATGTATTATTGTTTCCTCATTTCAAATATCATAGGTGCCGATCCCGCTTCTATGACAACTAACTGCTAGGTATGTGATGTCAGTAAATAATATGCATTATCCTCTTTTATCATGCTAAGGTTACAATTCGAGATGTAAATTGGCCTTTTAATACTTATTTCTGCACCAGATTCACAATGTGACCTCTCATCCCCTTAAAAATACTTTCATTGATGATAGCTTTCTTTCTGACTTGCTATCTTCATGCTGCCAGTAAATAACTTGCTATCTTCATGCTGCAAGGAAGGACAATCATTGGGGGAGATGGACAACTCAGAGATGGTCAGAATGAAGGAGGAGATAAATATGTTGATGATGACGAATGATGCGTTCATTGATGCTCAGAATGAATGAGGGGATGAATACGTTCATTGTTTGAAGCTCTTAATTTTTATATGTATTTTTTCAACTTTAAGACTTTTATCAAACATTAGAATGTGTGCTTATGGTCAAAGATACTATGTACTTGATATTACTATTTCAAATTTGCGTTTTGGGTTAATTGTGTGATTAAACATGATTTGTTTATAAAATATTTAAAATCATCGATGAGTTTAGCGATAAAATTGTCAAATATAGATATACTAAATACACATAACTGCCCATTTAGCGATGGAATATAACTCATTTAGTGACGGAATATAACATATTTAGCGATGGAAAAGTAAGGCATAATATTCTAATTAGCACGAGAAAAAGTAAATTTGGCAAAGAAAAAGTAAGGCATAATATTCTAATTAGCGACAAAATTAGTAAGAGAAAAAGGAAATTTAGGAACGGAAAAGTAAGGTATAATATTCTAATTAGAGACGAAATTAGTGACGACCATTTCCATCACTAAATTAGCGACGGACTATTTCCTCACTAAATTTTAACGACCCTCTTTTTAGCGACGAAAAAAATCCGTTGCTAAAATGGAATTGAGCATTTAGAGACAGAATTTTCCGTCGTTAAATGCTGTTTTTCTGATATTGATTCTACAAAACCAGGTCGTAGACTCAATTGGCTCTAACTCGTGGAAAGAAGAGACTCACTGCATCCGATGGCTCGAATCCCAAAAATCGGGATCCGTAGTCTACTTGAATTTCGGAAGCGTCACGGTTATGTCTGCAGAGCAGGTGCATGAGTTTGCTTGGGGTTTAGCCAACAGCAAGAAACACTTATTGTGGATCATAAGGCCTGACCTTGTGGATGGTGGCTCAACAATTCTATCCCCATAGTTTCTCAGTGAGACCAAAGAAGGAGGCCTCATAGCAAGCTGGTACGAACATGAGAAAGCTCTGAACCATCCTTTTTATTGGTGGGTTTTTGACTCATTGCGGGTGGATCTCCATGATAGTGTGTGTGTGCGCGCGCACGCGCAGGTGTTCCAATGGCTTGTTGGCCTTTCATTGGAGACCAACAAACTAATTGCTGGCATGCTTGCAATGAGTGGGGAATTGGGCTTGAGATTGACAATGAAGTGAAGAGGGAAGAAGTGGAAAAGCTAGTGAATGAGCTGATTGAAGGAGATAAAGGGAAGAAGACGAGTCAAAAGGTGTTCGAGTGGCAGAAAATTTCAAAGCAGGCAACTAAATCTGGTGGTTCTTTTTGCGTCAGCTTCAACAAATTGATTAATCAAGTGCTCATCAAAAGGAAAAACTAAGTTTTTGTTTACTCAGAAATTTCATTGTCTTTTTGTTTACCCAAAACATCTCAAAAATCTTAAGCAGGATCTATTAGCTTAATTATATGTGACGTTCTAGTAGTTGTTGGAATATGTTTGATGGTGTGTTAATTCTTCATCGATATGTTAAGGAGAGGCCTATTAAGTTGTAAGCAAGTTTATTATCCATTAATTAGCCATATAATAGTCATTTTCGCTTATAATTATATATATATATATCTTTTTCATGAAAGTGTTACATGTATACGGTTGACTATGCTTTTTGACTTTCTGACAGAGGATTTGTTTGAACTTGAGTTTGATAATTACAACCGATGGTCTTGCTTACGTATATATGTCTCAACAAGCTCCCAAATCTATTCTCATCTTTATGATTGAGTGTTTAAATCAATTTATTTAAGTGATTTTCTGAAATTTTAGATAAATATGTAAAAAAAACTTTATTTTATTTACGTAAAAATGCTTTTTAAATGATTGTTATGCTTCTCAAGTACTCACGGAAAACAATACTAAAAAGGAAAATAAAAAATAAAGATAAAGATATATAAATATATATATATAATATAATATGATGGTGGTCTTCTCTATTGATAATTTAAAAATAATTTTTAATTATATATATTTCAATTTTTTATTCACTTTATTTTTTTATATTCACGGTCCTAGCTAATTTTTTATCCAAAATCTTTAATTATTGTAAATAGTTGGTCCTCGTCCTTTTGCTTTTATTTCTAAATAAATATTGGAAAGAATTATTACCATATTTAATATTTTAAATTTGCCATCATTTTAATTTTGATGACTCAAGTTTAAAATCAGAGATTTGAAGAACAAAATGGTTCAAATTTTTATTGAGGAATCAAAATCACTTTTTTTTAAAATTAAACCAAAATTAAGATGAGAGTAAATGTAATGTGTATCGGAAATAATTGAGGATCCAAAGTTCACTCAATTTCACCAAAATGGCCTCTAATTTGGCATAAAATAATTTTAAAAAAAGAAAAGAAAAAAAGAAAAGTTGGCCTAAACTATTTAGTAAATTCCAAGATCTCCAATTTTGACTGAGGTGGGCCCTCCATATTGCGATCAAACTCAGCAAAAGCGGGGGCTTGAGGTCCACGCGCCACGTGTTATAAAGATTTTAAAAGGGAAATTTATTGGGAGGTCCCATATAATGAATTTATCTAATGAATGATCCCAATTTTAAAAATATTTATCAAAATGTCCCATTAACAACTGAGGTTCTATGCATTGACAATACTTCATATTGTCAATGGGACCTTTTGATAAATATTTTTAAAATTGAGACCATTCATTAAATAAGTTCCTTATGTGAGACCTCCCAATAAATTTCCCATTTTAAAATTGCATGAATCATTATCAGCCAAGTTTGGGATTCATATGTTATAATTTATGATCTTTAAAAGTAATAACTTTCAGTTTTTATTATAAACTCAAATTAATTTTTTTTAAGAGACTGAGAAAAATGAGTTAATAGATATATTTATGACATTTTTATAAATTAATTTAGGTGACTTACAAACGGATATATAATCCAAAATTTCTCTAAAAATGCATCAATATATATAAGGGAGTGCACGTATTTACTGTCAAATTTTCATTTTCTCCATGTTACTTCTTAAAATGTTTAATATAAAATTCAATTTAATAAAAAATATTAAATTACAAAGTGAATTTTATATTAAAGATAGAAGGATAGTTTTGAGAATTTTATTAGATTTTGAAAAAAAAATACAGAGGGATAAGTTTTAAAAATAATTCTAAAATAATAAACTTGGAGCAAGTTTCCAAATAAAAAAAACGTAAATTATTAGTCTTTGTCCAGCGGGGCAAGGGATCTTAAATTCAACGAATCAAACCATCTCTGTGATTTTGTGAAATGTTGATTTGAACACAAACCCGAATAAAGCCAATTTCTTTTTGGTAACAGAAGCCAAATTGTTCCCAAACTCTTAAATTTCCTCGCAAGACACGAAAAAGAAATCAAGCGCATGTGTTTTGGACTCATACAAAACGTTGTTGTTTTACCTTTGACTTTTCAAAAACGTATTAATTTAAGTTCAGATAAAGCTTTTATTACATATTTACCTATAGATCATAAATGATGCTGTAAAAGTAGTTTGTACTATTAATTTAAATGAATCCAAACTTGATTCATGGTATTGAAATCTATGTTGGCTTTTTCAATACTAAGAATCATCTTACGCCCTTGATGGCGGGTGATGAATATCAATACGATTTTTCACTATTCATCTTTGGCATGCAGTGCTATTTATAAATTATTTTTGATGTATTTTAAATTTTATTAACTCTATTTTACAATTTAACAACTTTTTAACTTTATACATATTTAATTTAAAGAAAATACTTAGATCAAATTCTTTATATCCATTATATTAAGTTTCTAAACGCATGTTGTCATGTGTTTTATTTTAGAAATATTATCATTATAAACATACACATAAAAAAATAGGACATATGATCATGTGCTATTGAACAACTTGACACAATATATAAGGAATTTGATGCAAATATGATCTTCAATTTATATACATTATACCTCTTAAGAATAAAATACATAATAAATAAATAAATAATAAATTATACGTTCATGTAAAAAAATTTAATAACATGGCTATAAATAGGGAAAAATCTCTCTCCCTTTCCCTCAGTAGTTTATAAATAGTAGAGAAGAGTCAAGAGTTCATATGAGAGAAGTCAAACCTGTCAACTTGGAAAAACTCATGTATTGTGGACTAATATCTTTTGCGAATCACATATAAAGATCGATGAGCCCTGATCATCTGAAACTTCATATACTTATCGCATAATCCTCAAGCTCAGCTAAATATAAGAATGGCGTCGGTGGTTGCAGGAGGAGCAGGGTCCAAATTCCACGTTGTAATAACGCCATTTCCATTACAGGGCCATATGATTTCCTTCTTGAAACTTGCCAAAGTGCTTCATTCTAAAGGCTTTCACATAACATACGTCAACACTGAGCACAATCACAAGCGTTTGCTCGATGCAAGAGGGGTTCAAGCCCTTGATGGCCTCCCAGATTTTTGTTTTGAAACCATTCCTGATGGTCTTCCTCCTCCTCCTCCTCCTGCTGATGCTAATGATGCTGAAAGGTTTCCTTCTCTCTTTGAATCTATGCCAAATCACAGTCTCGTCCCTTTCATAAAGCTTCTCACAAGGCTTCATAAGCTTGCTTCTGATGGTGTTGTGCCGCCAGTCACTTGCTTGATCTCTGATGTTATCATGTCGTTCACAATGGATGCTGCTCAAGAATTCGGACTTCCAATAGCTCTCTATTGGCCTGCTAGTACCATTTCCTTTCTGGGTGTTTTTCACTTTCAGACTCTTCTTGATAAAGGTGTCATTCCCCTAAAAGGTACTATCCCCTATCCTTGTTACAAGTCATTTATAAATTCTAACAATTCACGTGTACGTATCAATATAAAAAGTTAATAACATTAAATTTTTTATAAAATCCAAGTGATTTCTAATGTTAGCCCCATTAACTATATTAAATTCTAACATCGTATTAATTTTTACTCTCTCATATTACCCTTATTAAATATGAAATTAATGCTGGTAGAAATTAAGAAAGTGCCTTATAAAAAGGATTAAAAAAAAGTATCACAAAAGAAGGATAAAAACAACTTCTAGTTGGAGTCTTAACAAGGACTAGAGTGAGTACCTTATTTATGTCACTACTTCTTTGGTTATTGTTTGCGATTTGTGTTTCTTGATCCATTCTTTTGAAGTAATATGTCTTCGCCAACTTACAAAGTGGAAACCATTGAATTGGTGCAGGTGAGAGCTGTCTAAAAAATGGATACTTGGATACTGAACTAGATTGGCTTCCTGGAATGAATAACATTAGACTCAAAGATGTTCCAAGTTTTGTGAGGGTAACAGATTCAAATGATTTAGTGTTTAAATATCTTATCACTGAGCTACACAGAGCTCGAAAAGCTCAAGCAATCATCTTCAACACATTTGAGGAGTTTGAGAGTGATGCCCTCAAAGCCCTATCCTTTATATTTCCTCCTCTTTACTCCATTGGCCCTCTTTCTTTGCTTATCAATCAAATCCCACAACACAACCACCACTTAGTGAAATCCATTGGCTCCAATCTCTGGAAGGAAGAGACTCAATGCCTTGACTGGCTACAACTCAAGGAGCCTGAATCTGTTATTTACGTGAATTTTGGAAGCCTTGTAATTATGTCTACAGAACAGTTACATGAGTTTGCTTGGGGTTTAGCCAACAGCAAGAAACACTTCTTGTGGATTATAAGGTCCAACCTAGTAGAAGGAGGGTCAATGATTCTATCGCCTGAATTTCTAAGTGAGATTAACGACAGAGGCTTCATAGCAAACTGGTGTGAACAAGAGAAAGTTCTGAATCATCCTTCCATTGGAGGGTTTTTGACTCATTGTGGATGGAACTCCATGACAGAGAGTATTTGTGCAGGAGTTCCTTTGGCGTGTTGGCCTTGGGTTGGAGATCAACAGACAAATTGTAGGTATGCATGCAGAGAGTGGGGAATAGGGATTGAGATTGAGAATAATGTGAAGAGAGTGCAAGTGGAGAAGCTTGTGAATGAGTTGATGGAAGGGGAGGAAGGGAAGAAAATGAGACTGAAGATTTCAGAGTGGAAGAAAATAGCAGAGAAGGACACTAAACCAGGTGGATCTTCCTACATCCACCTGGAGAATTTGATCAAGGATGTGTTGGTCAAAACAAAAGTCTAAGGCTTTGTTTGGTTGGAGGGGAGGGAATGGAAGGGAATGGAAAATGAGCCCCTCCCCCTGTTTGGTATGAAAATTTGGAGGGGGGGGGAGGTAAAATTTGACTCTCCAATCCCTCCCCTCCCCTTATTTTGGATCCCTCCAAAATGGGGTTTTTTGGAGGGATCCAAAATATAGTGACCAATATACCCTCACTTATTTTTGGAA
>JANTPZ010026991.1:0-12449 GCA_025593235.1 Vachellia pachyceras
GGTCTTTTTGCAATATTTTCATTTTTCAATTTAATTTTGATGTTATTATGTTTTGGAATTGCCTATCCACGTTTTCAAAATCCATGACGTTTCAAATTATTAATATTATACAAGAGACATAACACATACCTACCATTTCAAATACAGGTGATTTCAAATTTCATGACAAAAACAATACTTGTAAGAAATTAATTAAGAATACGTGATAAACTACAATAAGGACAGTTATGACTAACTAAATACTCATCCCGATCATAAATATAAGTCTTCATTTATTGTACTACAAATGAGGTTTTAGCTTTTACATTTAAGAGTTGAAGAAGTGAAAACAAAAACTCATTTATCATTAATAGGATTGAGTTAAAGACTTGGTTCCTCACAACAAAACAAATTAAGGTATGATCAGTTGATCACATCTAAAAAAAGGTGTTTAGATTTATTATTTAGCCTTTGATTTTACTCTAAAGAGGATTGATTTCCGTAGAGAGATATTTGTCTCTATTAAAAAAGCTCCTCCCTTGACGAACTCGTTTTTGTAAGAGGGGTCAACCATGTTCCAATTCAAAAAATTGTCTATTAATATGACATATGTTTTAAAGATGATTCAAATTTTCAATCATCGTTTTACGACCCTGCTGCTATAAACCACAGCTGATAAGATTTCTTTCTTTTGCAAAAGGAATTAAGGAAATGGGGAAAGTCCGAGAATTTACTAATAAAAGAGTCCGAGAAACAAAAAAGAAAACATGCGTATTTGGTAAAGATAATGGAGAATCTAAAGTCTAAACGTACATTTAATAGTGTTTTTTAGTAAAATGAGATAATCTTTTTCACATATTTATTTCGATTTACATAAAAGTACATTTCTATCACGTTCTCAAACATATTCAAATGACCAAATGCCGCCTAAATCCGTCCAAAATAAAAAGAGCAAACCACGCACACAAACGGACACACTAGAACCATACCTACACTTGAAACGATTTCAACTTTGCTTCCTTCCCCACCATAAGAAGCCTTTAACACCGAATATTCTCCATTAAATATATTTTCGTTCAGAGTCAGTCTTTTTTCCCCAACCATATAACCTCCTTTTATTCATTCTCTACCACCAACTGCTTATAACAGAGAAATTCAAAGCTGCAATTTCAAGCTTCTTTAAAGGAAAAGATCCAATTCAAAGCTGAGATCTTTGCCTGTTAATATAGAAATAAGATTTCTGGGTATCTGCCAGTTTTGCAGGATATGGATCGCCGCGAAGTCAGTGGCAAAGTAAGGAAGAGCAGGCGCATGAGATTGCAGGCATATTGTGGGTGTCCCTGTCATGCTGTGTCCACCATGTTCAGAGGAATCGGAAGGTGCATGTTTGTGTGTTGTTATCCTGTTATGCAGTGTACTGGTTTGGATGAACATAGACATCGCCGTCATCACCCCAAACGCTTCAATTGGTGACGACAATGGAAGTATGAATCCTATAATTCATTTGAGTTTCCAATCTCCACCCCCCACAACCCATATTGCTTGCTAGATTGCTTCATGGAATCCATTGTTTGAATAACAGAATCAGTAGATTCTTTTGATTTCCCTTATTGTCTTTTTGGCACTTTGAAGGGGGAGAGAGATAGAGAGGAAGAAAGCCAGAAAGGACATTTTTATATATGGCTCTGAACCCATTGAATAATTATAATATAATTGCAAAGGTCTATTTATCTATTGTGTAAAGTTTTGTTTATGGCTTCTTTTTAATGGGCGATTTGGAACTTATGCAAACAGATATATTTATATTTCTGGCTCCAGCTATTCTGCCACATTTTTTGGTCTTTTGCCTACCTTTCAGTTTCACCAAGTGCAAACGTCTATAATAAAGCCCATTTTTGCAGCAAAGGAGAGTTTTTGGGTGTTTCAATTCTGCTTTTTAATGATTGCATGATTCTTACTTCCAAAAGAAAACTCCGAAACAGTCCATGAACGGGAAAAAATAAAAGATGGCGAAATATGTGCCAGGAAAACTTAACTGGTATATACTGAATGAAAAGAAAGAAGACAAGACAAAACATCCTCAAAAAACAATGATCTTCATTCTCATACCTAAACAAGTGAAGCCACAAGATTGAAACCGTGATATGAAGTTAGAGGGCCCTTTTGCAAAATTTATACCCACGCAAAAAATTAAAAAGTCTTCTAGCTAGCCTCTGCAATTCATCAGTTCACATGTCAGCTTCTTTACATCAGATTGTTTCAGGGGCTTTTGGATGAACATCTGGGCCCCTTCCTTCAAACACCTTTTTTTTCCACAAAAAAAAGAATAGTCAGAAGAACACCAACAATACACACACACAGATACAAACATAATCTGTAGCACGTAATTAGTGGTAAGACTTACTTGTTCACCCTAGTTGGGATGTTCTCAGATGACATGATCACCACTGGAACCTCCTTCATGATTGATGATTTCTGTTTTTTCGAAGTAAAGCAAGATTGTGATTGTTAATAATATAAAATATTGTCACTGACTCGGTGAAATACCTTATTTTCTGTCATGCCCTCTAAAATTACCTTTATTTTCTTGAGTAGCTCATATCCTGTCATCCCAGGCATACAATAGTCTGTGATAATCATATTCACTTTGGATCCCTAAAAGAAGCATATCCCATTATCAGTTTGGTGAAGAGCATAGCAGTTTGGCTGCTATGATAATAGAGTATGAGTCACTTACAGTGCCCTTCAAGGTGTTTTCTTCATCACTCGCCAACCCCAGAAACTCCAATGCCCTTGGTCCATTTTCTGCAGTTGTCACTGCAAGCAAATAGCTATTACAGTTACAAATGGCTCAAAAACTAAACACCAAAAAAGTGTTTCTGATAGAGCTTCTAACAGAAAGTATTATATATATATATATTTATACCTACCTTTGCAAGAAGAATTCTTGAGTAGCTTCTCAACGAGTTTGCGGTCAATGAGGTTGTCATCAACAGCTAAAACATGGGGCATGACTCCATTTTCCATGACCCAATTTGGTGAGGAAGAGGAAGAGGAAGCCATGCGTTTTTTTTTTTTTGAATCTGAGAAACACAGATAATAAAGAAGAAAGGAGGAGGTCTGCTGCAGAAGGTAATAAACGCAGTTAAAATACAGGAGGGGACTGAGGCTGCACGAGAATTAATTGATAGAGGAGGACCAAGATAAAAAAAACGATTATTTCTTCTCTGACAGGCCTATAATAATAAAGAGAGAAAGGAACATAACAGCAAACAAACTTGAAAGTCACAAGAGACGTATGAAGGGAACGAGGTGGCGGTATATATACAACGTAAATGCCTATGAAATCCAAAGTGGTTGGTAAGAGAGGAATTTGAGAAAATCAGAGGGGGGAGAGAGAGAGCGAGAGACATAGATGCCTAATATCAGGTCACAGATTTTTCGTGATCCTTTTGGGGTATCTATGAGATTTGATTCAGTCCTAACCCCCCTCCTTCTCTCTCCCTCATTTATAGTTCCTTTCATTTCTGCCTTGACGAGATTTCAGAATCAAGTATCTGGAGTCTTTGCATTCATTTATGAGAATCCTCACCCCTACGCACTTCCTTTAAGCCAAGCACAATTATTATTAACAATCTCTGTATTTGCCCTATTTCTAGGTACTGATAAAAAGATAATCTTTGTAAACCAATATTAATTTAACGATATCAGGATCTCACCCAGAATGCAACTTACATTTTGCAATCAAGTAATTGATTTCATTTTAAAGACTCAGAAGTTTTAAAAAACACCTCCATTCGAATAAGAGGTTCTTTGCTTAATCACCTTTGATACGATTGGATTGGAATAAATCAAAGCTTTTGAGACATAACCAAAAAGAATATCATCAGATTGTCAATTGCTGACCTTCCCAGTTGGACAGAGTCTACAGACATCAGAGAGTTTGATTTTCGGACGGAAATTGCATCTGATAAGGTCTGGATAACCAAATGAAAAGGAAAAGGAAAGGAAAGTCCACGCGTTTGGAAATCAAGATAAGTCTGGGACTCTATTTTCCTTTCCTCTTCTGACCCACCTTATTCCAATGTGAGAGTACAAAAAAAATTGCAGGGACAGAGTCATAAGCTGGAGAATAAAATCCAAGTGCAGCACCCTGGGATTGTGTCATCAATACGTAGAAATAAAAACACTCACAGATGCGTGACATGAAGTTTACTTTACAACCCCAAAACGTGAAGAGAATCAAACCCTTGTTCCAGTGCTCTTTCTGAAACATGTCAGCGCTTATGTCAAACACAGTCGTCGTCGTCGTCGTCGTCGTCATCAAGATATTAGGTTGACCTCCAACATTTGACAACTTTGGTGTGATCTCATCATTATTCATCAATAATCAATATGTCCCACGTATTATTATTTATTGTAAACTTGACAATGAACATGAGAAGAGTATAACAACAACAACAACAATAATGAAGGTTCTCTGTCCTGTGCTTGACTTGGAGTTGAAGTGACGGTTGGATTCGTTTCTGGGGTTGGATTCTGCATGCTTAGAGGCGATGTTCATGACACAAGCCGGTGGGTCAAATAAGTTGGTGACGAATGGTCTGTGCACATTTCTACATGAGGAAAGACAAAATCCAGAGATAGTAGAGACGAGGGGAGTGACCTGTTGTGACATAGGGGAGGAAAAGTCAAGCTGTAATGCAACTGGAGCTCTCTGCCTTTTGTACAACGTGACGTGACTTGAGATTCTTGCACTTGATTGATTTTTTTTTATAAACCATCCGGTATCCTGGGTTCATTGTTCGCCCCTAGACTAATCTGGACCCCCGCGAGGAGACCTTACGGTGGTAGCGAGGTACCGATGGGATAACCTCTTTGAGGTTGCGTTAATTATCGCGGCTGTCACTCCCCAGGGTTCGAACCCTCGCCCTGAAGAATGCTGGTAATAACCCTTACCAACTCTACCAAGCGCTCATTGGTAGCACTTGAGAGTTGAGAGTGAACTAGTTTCAACTTTGAGAAAATGTCGTGGAATGGCCCAAGTTTGCAAGATGGGTTAACTCCAAAAATATAGCTTCATGAGTAGAAAAATAATCTTAAATATTTTAAATGAGAGTAAAAATATCATTACTCATATATATAACTTAATATTTTTACTTTTTGTGATGTGATCACACTATTTTTGCATATCCACATATAATAATATTATATTATGGTTAAAGATTTTAATATTTTTGCTCCCATTTTAAATATGGATGGATACTAACACATTTTTGATAAAAATTTATAGATATTTTTGCAATTTAACCTTTATAAAATTAGTAGCTAGAAATATTGATATTTTCAATTTATTATTCATAATTTCCAATTTTATAATTTAAAAATTATGTTGTGGTTGTTAAAGTGCTCAAATTTTTACTTTCGTTGTATATTTTTTTTATGCAAAGAAGGGGAAATGAGAGAATGGGGTGAACGAAGTAATTTGATACTCCTTTTGAGAACACAATAGTTTTTTTTTAAAATGGAAAATATTTTTAAATTTATTGATAACAAGTAATACAAGACAATGAGTAATTGTTGAGTGATGATATTATGAATAGAATATGACCCTGTTTGGGAGTGATTACGGGGAGTCTAAACTCATGTTCAACAGTGTTTTTCGGTAAAATGAGGTAATCTTCTTCACATATTTACTTCGACTTACGTAAAAGTATTTCTCTACCGCATTTCTAAACGTATCATATATATATATATACACACATATATGTAATGCTAGGGAAGAAATAGCACATTCTTTTTTTTCCAACAGAAGAAATATCACATTCAAATAAATATATAGTAATGTATAAGTAGGTAGCATAGTAGTAAGCATGAATCTCAGGAGTTTTGACAGTGAAGAAAGCTCTAAGGCTAAAGGGAGTAGTAGCAGCATTGGAATACGATAGGCTTATTTGGAAATCAGGTTTGAAACCTATGTTTCACAGAATCCGAGGTAAAAATTAGATTTCATAGAATCCGAAAAGTGATTTATGTTTGGGAAGTTATAGATTTTACGGATTCCGAGGCAAAAAAGTGGATATGAAAGAGGAAAGTAAGAAAGAGATAAAAAGTATGAAAGAGAAAAAGTATGAAGGAGAAAGTAGAAAAGAGAAAAACAAAGTTTCAAACCTAAGTTTGTAACCTAGATTTTGCATAATTGCTCCCAAACGAGCCCATAGATTCCCCAAAAGCCTCATTGCATCAACTCAATTGTCTTTCACACTTTTCAATTTTTAGTTGCCGACTTGCTGTTTCCAACCACATGGGAATCTATCTCCTTAGCTGCTGTGTACTGAGGTGTTTTATTGTAAAAAAAAAAATCAATATAAATACACATGTCAATGCCAAGGTTTGATCTCAAAACAAGTAGAATATTTAATTTCTTCAATATATCTTTATTTATGAAGATGGTAAATGTAAAAGAGAATAAATAGAACAAGAAATGAGATAAATTTATAATTATTTGAGGGTAAAATGAAAAAAAAATGTATTAAATTTTTAGATAAAGTCAAATTATTACTCATATATATGATCAATCAAATTACCGATATGAAATAACGTTGCTTTGTAAATAGAACTAGAAATAGTACCTTCCAAACATGGACTTAATATTGGCTTGGAATTAATATTCCATTGGATTGTTTTCAAGTCAAATGAAAATTAGGGAGAAAAGACAGTAGAAGGAGAAACTCAAAAATAATATTAAGTAATTTCTCACTATTTTTTTAAAAAATTTTCTTTCTAATATTTTACCTCCGTCCAAACATAGCCCAAAGGAACATATTTGCATATAATTGTCTTACATGGCACCTAGCCACCTAGGGGTAATTTCCCGAGAGAAAAATACTCCTACCTTGGGGTCTTTATTAGAATATGATAAGTAACGTTGAAAAAACCGCACGGCCATTGCAAAGTATGAGACTTCAATAGTTGATGGGCCATATAGCGTCAACTTCGAGTTAGAATTGTCGTATTAAAATAATAAAATTTATTTTATTTTATAAAAATTAATAAGTAGAATTTAGAATTTTATTTTATTTCACCCATATTTTAAATTTTTAAAGTTTAATAAAATATTAGTGGTAAAAAATATTGAGATAGAAAAAATTAATTTTATCTTATTTCCTCATAAGTAAATGTATTTAAATACAAAATAGAGAATTAAAAACTAGTTGTATAAAAAATTAAAGGTTAATTTTATTATTCCATTTGTTTTTAAAATTAATTAACCACATCTTCCTACTATGGTTCCATTTTTCGATTTTTTAGCTGTCAAGGGGGTTTTCTTAATCAAATCGGTTCAATAACCAATTGGACTTACCAACAATTCGTCGGTTTCCAACCTAAAACGGCTGACCCAGTCCGATTATTTTACTATGATAAAAGACTCTTTGTTTAAGATATTAACTTTTTCCTAAACATTATTTGCTTTTATATTTCTAAGCCAACTAATCCATCTCTGCAGATTAATAAATTTCATTGAGGGCAATTCTTAAATTTCCCTTATTAATAATTTTAAAGACTCCTCAGCGTTGATGAGTTGAAGTTATATCTATTAAGAAGAAAATTATTTGAGGTGGTGTAAACTTATTCAAAGAAGGCCATTAGAGGTGATGATGGTGGAGAGGGTTAATCAAACGATATCAAATTCTGAAAAGAGGTAGAGGAAAGTTAAAGTGCATTCTAAAAAATGTCGTGGGAAGAAATATTCTAATTAATAATCTATCAATGATTTGGTATACCATAAAACACAATGACGTCATTTTTTTTATTTTTGTAGCTTACCCATCTAATGAGACAAAGCTTTTTTTTTTTGTAAAGGCTTTGTTATTGTTGAAACAATTTAAAGGGAAAAAGTACCTAAAAAATAGTGAATCCCAATGAGGTGATTCAAAATTTTAAATCCCAAACAAATGATAGTTCCTCCTGCGTCTTTACCCAAGTTTAAAGGAAATTATCTGAATGCCCCTGTAATCATGATGAGATGTGTTCAGTTTTGGCAGGAGAGTCAATGAGTTGAAAGATAAAAATTGTATTTTAACGAGATCTTTTTAAACCGAACAAAATTAAGTACGGTGTAGAAAGTATACTTTCTAAATCGTGCCTAAAAAGCAACGGTTTAAAAAGTCTAACTTAATAAATAAAATATAATTTTTTTAATTTTATAAAATATACTTTTCAGACTACAGAAATCCATGCAGTGTAAAAGGTGTAATGTAATATTATATTTTATTGATATAATTATATTATATTTCATTATTATATATCTTTTTAAATTTTATAAGTTTCTTTTATATATATTTATAAATTTATAATATATGTATATAGCAATATATTAATATTATATATATAATTAGATAATATATTTTTAACATTATTAGATTATATTAATAGAAAACAAAAAATGCAAACATTTTTTATTTTTAAATATAATATAATTAATTAAATTTATTAAATATAATTACAAAATTAAAATTAATAGTAACAAATTTATTAAAAAAATAATTACGAAATTTAAATAATAATTATTATTATTTTGTAATTATTAAAAGATTATACTAAATTAATTAGTAATAAAATAGATACAAAATTTAAAAGATAAATAATAAAATAAAATATAATAAATGTATTACTTTTTATTAATAATTTATAACAAAATTCTTTTAATAATTTTATACTAAAATATAATAAATTCATTTTTTAAAAAAATTTATCAAAATATATTACTTTTAGACCGCACCGAAGCCCATACGATCTAAAAGAAATGCATTTTAAAATATTAATAAAAAATTATTACTTTTAGATAGTATGGAAAGTAATATAGTTTTTGTAAATATTTTATAAAATGAATTTCTTTTAAACCGCACGGTCTTTTATTAATATTTTTTAAAATGAATTTCTTCTAAACCGCATGTAATACCACGCGGTCTAAAAATAATAACTTTTTTATTAATATTTTTAAAATTAAACTCTTTTAGACAGCACGTATTTCTGTTCGGTTTAAAAATAATATATTTTTATAAATTTTTTAAAAAACGAATTTCTTCTAAATTGCACGATAATTCGTGCAGTCTAAAAATAATACTTTTTATTAATATTTTCTTAGATTGAAATTTATTATTTTAGTCTCTAAATTATAATGTTTTTATAATCTACATATTTTTAAACAAAACCTATCTTAATTTATTTTTATAAGGTGATAATATATTTTTTATCATTAAATAAATTTTATTAAATGTTATAATATTTTTAAAAACTTAATGAATCATATTCTATTTAAAATTAAAAAATGGCTATATATTTTTTAATCATTAGATAAGTTTTAATAAACATTATAATATTTTGATAAATTTACCATTCGATTTAATAATTATGAAAAATCTAAACGTTTTTAACATTAGGTTTTATAATTACAAAATTTTAATAAATTAAGATATTATATTTAATAAATTTTTGTAAATTTACACTTGATTATTTGAATGAGGTACATATTCATTTGAATATCTTTAACGTATCCGAATGAATTATGGAGATAAAGATATAAATTTGCATTTACTCATTCAAATGAGGCAAATGTTCGTGAATGAAAGCCTCATCTTCAACGTATCCAAATGGGCTCTAGATATGAAGATACAAATTTGTATTTGCTCATTCGAATAAGGCCGATGTTCATTCAAATGAACATGGGCCTGATTCAAATGAGCAAACGGAAATTTGTGAATGAAATAGGATTTTCTAAATCGTATGGAAATCCGAACGGTCTAAAAGAATTGCCATTCGAATGATGGACTCCACCATTTGAATGAAAACCTTATCTTTAGCGTATCCGAATACCTTTATACCCCATTCAAATGACATATTTATTTATAGGAAACATGTTTTTTACACTATAGAGGGTCTGTGCGGTCTAAAAAATATACACTTTACGCCGAATAACACACAGTAGGTCTAAAAATTTGCTCTTCTTAATATAGCTCTTATACATTCGAATGCATAACTTATGCATATATATTTGGGAGATTTAGCCTCAGGTCCTAAATAAGCAAAATATTTAAGGAATGGTCCCATGGAGAAAAATATTTAATGAGATGTCCTATTGATAACACCATGTGCTGTGTTGACAACACCTCCTGTTGTCAATGGGACCTCTCATTAAACATTTTTCTCCATGAGACTATTCCTTAAATATTTTGCTTATTTCTGACCTGAGGCTAAATCTCCCTATATATTTTATATATAACATTTATGCATTTATAATTAAATATTTATATAAATTTTATATATTTATAGTTTTATATAAAATTTTAAAAATATTACAATTTATTAAAATACAACTACGAAATTTAAATAAAAAATTATTATTATTGTAATTATTAAAAATAATAATTTTATTTTTAAAATAATAATTACAAAATTATAATAATAATTTCATTTATAATAATAGTATTTATATTTTAAACATTTTAAATCATATAAATTAAAAAAATGTAGGCATTATTTGTATAGTTTTTATAAATATTTTATAAATCATAAAAATTTAAAAAAAGTAATATACTTTTTTATAAATATTTTATAAAAAGAATTCTTTTAGACTGCACAAATTTCCGTGCGGTGTAAAAGAATTTTTTTAAAAAAATTTATAAAAATATTTTACTTTTAGATTATACTGAATCGTACGGTCTAAAAAAATTCATTTAAATATATTAATATTCGTTTTATAAAATATTTACAAATACGAATGTCCCTATGGACTAAAAGTAATAATTTTTAATAATATTTTTAAAATTAAAACTTTTGCGGTTTAAAAATAATGTTTTTTTATAAATTTTTAAAAAAATGAATTTATTATATTTTATGATAAAATTATTAATAAAAAGTAATACATGTATTATTTTATTATTTATCGTTTAAATTTTGTAACTACTATTTTATAATAATTAATTTAGTATAATTTTTTAATAATTTCAAAATAATTATTATTATTTAAATTTTATAATTATTTTTCTAATAAATTTAATTACTTATATTATATTTAAATATAAAAAATGCTTGCATATTTAAAGGTATTGGTTTGAATTAATATAATATAATAATATTGAAAATATATTTTCTAATTATATATATAGTATTAATATATTGCTATATACATATATTATACATTTATAAATATATAAAAGAAATTTATAAAATTTAAAAATATATAATAACGAAATAAAATATAGTTATATCAATAAAATATAATATTACATTATACCTTTTACAACGCATGTAGTTTGAAAAGTATATTTTATAAATTAAAAATTTATATTTTATTAAGTTAGACTTTTTAAACCGTTGTATTTTAGATATGATTTAGAAAGTATACTTACTACATTGTACTTAATTTTGTTCGATTTAAAAAGAACTCGTTAAAATTCAATTTTTATCTTTTAACTCTTTAACTCTCCTACCAAAACTGAACACGTCTCATCATGATTACATGAGCATTCAGATAATTTTCTTTAAACTGAGGTAAAGACGCGGGAGGAAATATCATCTATCTGAGATTTAAAATTTTGAATCACCTTTTTATGATTCACTATTTTCGAGTCATTTTCCCTAATTTAAATCTAATTTTTAAATCCACTTAAAAAATAGTTAATAGGTCTTTATAAAATCTACAGGAAGGAATACCAACTTAAATACCTTTTTTTTTAATTTCATAAGTTGACTTTTTAAAAGCATTTAGATTTCAAGCTATACACAAACAATTCTTATTTTTCATATTTGATAATAAACTCTTTGGAACTTACATGTGTTAACACTTGTTCAATCATTTGCAATGTCACTAACAAAAAAATTATAAGCGGAAGACAAAATTCTTAAAAAATCTTTATATTTTGAAAATTTTAAATCATAACTGTATAATCTCATCGTTGTGCTCCATAGGTTATGGCTAGCAAGGTAATAAGCAGTACAATTTTTTTACATAAAAACAAAAATTTGAAGCATTCAGTAAAGTCCTAAAATTCAAAATCAAATACAATCATAGATAGATTCCCAGTTGGCAAAAAAATAAAAATAGATTCCCAATGATTTAACAATCTGGAAAAGAACAAGCAGACAACCTCGTAGAACAAAAACATCCACAACCATTAAAAATCACAAACATGCTCTAAATATTGATTGATATTGTGAAGAATAATATTTCTTGTGGTACTGCTTTCAGACAAGAAAGGATGCTTTAGAGAGAAAGATGCATGTCAAGCTAATTGAAACACTTGTGATTAATGATAGGTACAACCTCTAGATGGTCATCAAAACTAAATAAAAAGGAAAGGGCCTTCATCATCCTCATCCTCGATATTATTTTATGGTGGCTCTGGGAATGGAAGAAGTACATGGCCCAGCTGACGTCATAAAAGGTATTCCCTTGAAAGTAGCCACTC
>JANTPZ010026992.1:0-17724 GCA_025593235.1 Vachellia pachyceras
GCCAAGCTAATCATTTCCACTTCTGTTTGAAATTGCAGCTCCCCACCCTGGGTGCGTTCTTCTTTCAATCTTTTCACTGCTACTAGAGAACCATCAGCTAAGCGTCCTTTATAAACCTTCCCAAAACCACCTCTACCTAGAATGTTTTTGTTACTAAAATTATCTGTTGCAACTTGCAGCTCACGCAGTGAAAAACGTTTAAGCTGACCAAGGTGAACTTCAGGATCCTCTTCACCTGCCAGAAAAAGGATACACAAAATATTAACAAATCAATCATGAATATCATACACAGAATCAGTCTGTATACCAAATTTTCAATTATTCGACTAACCAGGCACATCAAAGAAATGTTCCTGTGGTTTCCTTCTTCGCCAATATGCAAGAGCAATCGCAGGGGCTGCAAACAACAAAGCAGCACCTGCAGCTACTCCACCGGCAATAGCCGCAGTATCACTGTTACCTACAAGAATAAAAGTTTGATGGGAAACCACAAATCTATACAAATAAGTATACATGATTAGATAGAAAAAAATTTCAACACTCAACATTATCATCACTCAACCCTCCCTCTATCATGAATTTAAGCATGAGGCAGATCAATCACAATAAGGTACAAATTTATGCTTCAGAAACACGCATAAAAAGAAGCTATGTATTCAGGGTCTTTAAATGCCACATGGACTAAGATTATGTTTGTCAGTCCTATTAGGTGATTGGCTGAGAGCTTTCTTTAAATGAGCATCGATATTAGATATGCAGAGTAATTGGACAGCTTTTATGTATTCTTATGTTTCTCGTTTATTTTCTTTTGCTATCAATTCAGGGCCTTGGCCTTCACCCTCAACCTATACTTATTTGTATTTTTATTCATTTTCTTTTGCTATCAATTCAGGGCCTTGTCATCATCACTAAAAACAAGTTATATAAATAATCACGAATCACTTGAGAAACAATAATCCATACTTCTGACAAATTTAAATTTATAAATATTGATAAGGTTCAGTCAATGGCAAAGTCCAAGATTACAGCATTGTGAAAAAGTTAAATGCCACGTCAAATTGGCAATATAATGGCAGCCACTCCACCATTTGGGAGTAAGGGATAAAGGAAACATCCATAGGAGAAGGAAGGGTTGGAGCCTAGGAGGCAGCTTTTCATAGAGCTAAATTGAAGTTCCAGAGAAGTAGAGTGCTGATCTCTCGTAGCATTAATTTTGTAGAAGTCATTGAAAGCAATTCTTGGGCCTCTGCTCACTTGCTTAGCAGCTTCTGTTTCTAGGTCAAGTGGTTCTTTAATTGATCCAACTGGTCTAGAGAGCTGAGTTATTTCTAATTTGAATTTACTAACAAAAATTTCATACCATTTACGTTAAGACTCAGCTTCTATTAGAAGAAATATTGTTAATGCCTATACTCTTTTATCAGTTTTTCAAATGCAGTGGCCTCTCACGAAAGAGGGCATATTAGATTTGTATCCTGGTTCAAGATTACCACTAAACAACATTAAACACTTGGAACACCCCTGAGTTTAGCATTATGGTGCAACTGAGCATAAGTCTTCACTTAGTGACTTAAGTTGAAGAAATCATCAACGAACTTCAGTTTTAACATCAAGTGATTATGAGAAAACTAAAATGTCAACAAGAACGAATAAGATATAAATGAACCTGAACTTGCTAGCGGTGTTGTAGAAGATGGAGGAGTTGTAGTGACATTTGGTTGCCTCAATCCTGGATTATTATTAAAACTGTAACGTGGAACACGTGGTTAGCAAAAATGTTGCATCTCATCCCTCAATATCCAAGGAACTAAGCAAAATTAATTTAACCAACCTGATGGGGGTAAATAATGAAAATGAACCATTAACTGGAATGTCTCCTTTCAATTGGTTGTTTGAAATATCACTAGATTGACGGATTCACCAAGACCATAGTGTCAGCATATGCTAAATACATGGATAATAAAAATTAACCAAGTTTCAAAATTTGCCAGCAGGGAAAATTTAAATATAGAAGCAAACTCACAGGACTTGTAGTGAAGCAACATTAGTCAAAGAGACAGGAATGCCTCCAGACAAGCTGTTATTGTTGAGACGCCTATTTCATAATGCAGATAGAATTAGTCTATAGATCACAAACTTTTGATATAGTGAAGAAACAAGATGTGATCAGAACGCAAGCATGTGTGTGTGTAGTAAACGTCTTGCCAACTTAAATTGCAGAATCAATAGATAAGCATTTCTATCAATATTATTGTGTTTAACAATTCTTTCAAAAAGGTACTATTTAGTATCACATTGCTAACAATGGAGTATGGACATCTATTCAAGAGGGTAGTTGAAAAGGTTAAAGGTTATAACGGAAATTAATAACTTCCAGTTGAGATACAATCATCTTCAAAGAAAAACTGCCTCCAGGAGTAGCTCCTATTTCTGCTTCCTTTCAGCAGTTAAAAAAATTGTACCACTACTACTACAACAACAAAAAACAACTTTTTACTCACAATAAGTACTTTCTCAGGAAAAAAAATGCAGCTTTTGCTCCTCCAAGAGTCTACTGTGGTGCAGATTGATGGATTGTATGAGCAATCAATTAATTTAAATTGAAGTGGTAGCCCCTACTTTAAATCTGTAGGCATAGTATCACGAATTTATAGGAGGAATTGTAGGGACTAATTGTAATTATTAGAGATTTGATTTAGCATATTTGAATTTCAAAAATGTGATCAGGATCCCATGATTCTAGATCACCATTAATTAGCTGATCCTTCTCCCTCATGCATATAACCAATAGTGCAGAAAGAATCAAATTATCGGAGTGTATTTCATCTTCACCTTTTCCACAAAATCAAATGTACATACCCTTAAATAATTCACAATCAGACTAGTATAACTATATCTCAAAAAGACATTCTCCAAGCTCCAGCAGGGCTTCAAAAGGGAATATAATCTTCCCTAACATGACTGCTAGGCAGTAACTGCTCAAGACTTCAAGAAACTTCAGGCAGACAGGGTAGTTAATTGCTCCTCCAGACCACCCTTCCTTTTCCATATAAGATTCGAACTATTTACATTAAATCTATTTTCAGCCTTGAAAGCCAGCGAGAATGGAAGGTCGATATGCACAAGTAGCAAATAATGGTCATAAAAACCAATTCTTAAGTTACTTGTACAAAACAAAATTGAATCACCAAATTAATGGCTCAACTCCTACAACCTGGTTAGAAGCCTTTAAGTCATATTTAAAACTAGAACAACCAACATGTCACTATCATCTATTCAAGCATCTTAGTTTAATACTCAAATTAACAGCAAGCAGTTGTAGTAGTAAACGACTAATGGTAGCAATAATAAAGATAACAACAGTGGAACAGGACGTTTCTGCACCAGTCATCCACATGCAGGGTTCCAAATTCCAGTGGAAACCGCACAAGCTGCATAATCTACCACCATTTTGTGTGAATGTTTAATGAGTGCATGTGTGCTCTAAAACAGTAATACCAGAAACGAAATTACAACAGGTTCAAATATTAGAGATAGGACCAAGGATAGCATGACATACAGGAAACGTAATCTCTGAAGCTTCCTCAAAGTGTCTGGTATGGGACCATTTAATCTGTTCAAATAAAGATCCAAGCTCACCAAGTTGGTTAAGTTTCCCAGCTCATCCGGGATTTTTCCACTTATATTATTGCTATAGAGTTCCCTGTCATTGAAAAGGATGATAATTTGAGCAAGTGAAGCTAAAAAAGCATTTTTTTTTATATTGAACAGAAAATATACAAGAGTAGTAACAAAGGAGTTGAAATTGAACCACACAAATAGATATTTAAAGCCACTTTTTTTTGGGGGGGGAGTTGAGAAAATTTTAAGAGAAAAAGGTTTGCTTTGGCCTTTTTTTTTTGCAGGAAAATAAAGAAACATGTAAGCTGGTTATTATTACATAAGATATAGTGCAAGTGCAATGGAAAACAAACTGATGTTGAACATTTCATTTGATCATGCTCCCCCATTGAACCAACCCACTTACTCTCATACAACAGAGCCTATCTCATTTGCATAGTGCTGACTTTACCAAGACCAGAAACGTTAAAAGAAATAATTATCTTTTTCATTCTTCCTGTTTGAAAATATTTGTCGACATTATTTAAGCTGCTTTGCCTCTATTGCCTAAACCCCTCTCCTCTCTTGCTTGATGATAAAATTTGCTTAATCAATTGGATTGAAATATCATGTACAACTACACTCAACACCAATTCACCATGCCTTTAGGAAAATGTGATATCTGATTACAAGCATTGAATATGCTGTAACTCATTATAATGTTATGAAAGCCCAACATAATAATCCAAGAGAATGATTTGGTAAAAACAGACATTGTTAAGAATTAATTTTAGGCGCTAATGAAACCTCAGGTAATTACATCTACTAAATTTTAAGCTTTTGGTACAGTGAAGTCACTGGAGAATAACTGAAGAGAATACAAGTAAAAAAAAATCTTAAAACATCATCTTGGCTTCAAAAAAGATGAGGAAACACGATATATTGGATTCTCAACTTACAAATATTGCAAATTTGATAGCTGACCAAGCTGTGGAACCAGTTGACCCGAAAGGTTTGCGTTTCCAAGATCACTGTGACAAACCATGCAAATTAATTTTTTTAACCATAATGCAGTAAGAATCTTAAATTGACAGCCAAAACCAAATAAATAACTTACACACGGGTCACACTATTGTCACTGTTGCAAGTAACATGAAACCACGTGCAGGGATTTACAAGGGTGGGATCCCAACTTTGAAGAACATTGTTAGGATCAGCCATACTGGTCTTCAATGCATTCAGCGCATCACCTGTCTTATAGAAAAGCAATTTTTAGGTGCAAACATCCTTAATATCAAATCATACGTAGTCCACCAAAAGTAAAACATAATGACTGCAGACTTCATGCTAATGAAAGGCAAACTACATCAATTTATGGAAACTAACAAGTATTAACAGTGTTGCACATGGAAATACGTAGAGAGATAAGAAAGGTAAGGCAACAAGCTAGAGGATAGCCTCAGTCATATATAGGAGCCTAATTCTAGGCCAACTAACAAAAGAAGCATAATTTCCATTCTGAGATCATCAGGTCCTGAAAAAGTCAGTTAGACCTGTAAAATAATCAAAACTTCTTGGGGAAAGGGGATGGGGGTTGAAAAACAACCAACAGAAAACAAAAAATGAAACAATTAAAATTGCCACTTTATGATCATAGAATCACCCAAATGATACAGAGAACAGGCTGTAATATAACAAGAGCTACCCCCAAGATATAAGCCTGTTCATTTTTCCCCAGTATCGTCTGTCAATAGTATATATAACCCAGCAGACAACACAACAATAAAGCTGAGAAGCTAATAATCAGACCAACAAAACAGAATTAAGTCAAAAGGTCCGGTAACGAAGCTCATTTAAAGCATCAATATTGTTGGATTTGCTTAAAATTAGTTAGTATATTGGGAACAGATACTTCTGAAGTGATTAAACCCCCCACAAAGAGTTTGGTCCAAAGCACCACCCACCTTCCGCATTGCCAGAAACCTTTAGCACCAAATCAAGAACTAAAATCGCCGAAAGAAGAAACGAACCCATCAAAGACGAAATTACTCCTTTCATATTTCTCATCTTCTTCAACTACAATTCCGCGAGCTTCATAACCAAGCATAATCAAATCCGATTACCTCCCTAAGTCACAGACCCTGTCGTATGAATACTAGATCTCCACAATACCCAACAAAAACCAGAAGTATCTGCAACTCGTTGACCACAAGAAGCTCGAATTACAGTGACAAAAACAGCAAAAGCGAATTCTGGGTAGCTCAAATCCTCCTTCGTTTAAGCTCTCTGTTAACCCCCACAACGAAATCTGGAGCTGAAATCTCAGATTGCTATCGCAGATTAACCTGAAAATGCAGTCAAAAGATGGGAAAGCGGATTTTGCAGCTTCAACTTTTGCAAGAAGACATCGCAAAGGGTTGGGGGAGAAAGCAGAGTCAATGAATACTGCATCCCTTTGTTTACTAAAAGAATTTTCTTCATCTTCTTTTTATTATTCTCATTTCTCACTCGTTCAATTTTTTCTCCATCTACTTTTTTCTATTCTTCCGATTTAAAATGAATTAATTAGGCATTTGAGAACTGTAATCGGAAAGAGAAACTCAGATGTAAATGAAAAGGGAAAGAGAGATACTAGCGAACAGTAAGAACTAAGCAAGTAGCGTCAAAGACGCACGCTTGCACGCCTGTAACGGTCCCCACCAACCATCCTTCACATCTTTTTTTTTTCCTGGTCACATCCCTTCAGCTCAAGTAGCGATTTTTTATTTAATTTTTTTAAATTTATAACCATTTTAGTTTTTTATTTTAAAATTAGTGATTTTATTACGTTAAATTTTGTTTTATCTAAAATCTTCATTCCTATATAATCTGATAAGAATTTGAACTATTTTACTCTTTGAGAAATTGGAACCAAAATGAGTATAAACTTATTCATCAAAGATTATATTTAATTTAGAAAAAACAAATATGGGTATATTATTGTGTATTTACTTTTAAGTTGTTAATAAATTATTAATTTAATTTACCTTTGTAGATAAATTTATTTGTGAATCTCCCATATGTGGAGGCGCAATATAGTCAAAAGAATTAGGTTTTCCATTGCTTTGCCTTTTTGCCTTTTGGTTTCACTTTTAGCTTCTACCTGTTTCAGGTTAAAATAACGGTCACTATACCATGCGACTTGTCAAACCTTTTTTTTGGCCCAAATGCGACTTGTCGTACCTGCACTATATGGAAGTTTGGCAAAGCGGTAGAGAAGTACTTTTACACAAATCGAGGTAAATATATGAAAGAGATTGTCTTGTTTTACGGAAAAACACTGTTGAACGTACTTTTGGGTGAGAGTTAAATATTTCCAAACAAACACATTACTTTAATATTATTCTCATAATTCATCGTGGGTCTATGTATCTTAACGTTAGAAAAGTAAGTTTATATAAATTAAGGTAAAACTCATCACACATACTTATTTTATAAATTATAAATCATATTACAAAGGTTACTTCCACGTCTAGTCCAGACATACTCATTAAAAATATTAAAATTATCATGAAATTTCAGTAGCGTTAATATTAGTCTTGTTTACTTCATTGAACTATATCATATTAATTTCTACTTTATTTTCTATAATTAAATATGATTATATGTGAAAAATATTTAATAAATCTATCAAATACCTTGTAAAAAAATAATAAAGTATGCATTCTAGAATGTATCATATAGGAATTAGAGATGTATTACTTTAGTCATGTAGCTCATGTTTGCAAGGTATTAGGATTTAATAACTTTTCACTGACAGATGGTTGTTTTTTATTGAAAATGAAAACTCTCTCAAATATTAGTTATATAAGGCTAATGATCGACCACTATTTACTAACAACATCCTTGTAACCATCAACTCTGTGAACATGCTCTATGCTTCCTTAACCAAGGCATCAGCTACAAAGTTAGCTTCACGATAGCAATGAACTAACTCAACTTCCCATGATTGAGTAGACATAGACGCTAGCGCCGGTAATATGGGCTCAGCCCGCGGGTTGAGCAGGCGGCCCGTTAAAAAAACGAGCCAAACGGGTTGAGCCCGTTTGGCCCGCAGCTAGCCCGTTTTTTATTTTTTTTAAAAAATATACCTTTTATATTTTTAGTATGAAGAAGATGATATCTCAATAGTTTCAAATATTATTTTAAACCTTATTATTTTATCTTAAATACATACTTACCTTGGAGATTGTTGATTATGTATTATGTTTTTGTATTTTAAAAATCATTGATTATATTTTTCAGAGATATATTGTATTTTTCATCCTAAAAATCAAATGGGCTTCATAAAATTTATGTAAATTTGTTGTATTATTTTTACAAAAAAAAATTCAAAAAATTAAAAAAATTTAAAAAAAATTAAAAAAGTGGCGGGCCGGGCCCTGGATAGCAGGCTGTACAGCATCGGACTGTGCAGCCCGCGGACTGAGGCGGGCCAGCCCGTTTTCCAGCATTAATAGACGCAATCTCACTAAGAACATTAAAATCAAAGTGCTTTTCTAGAATTGTCAACCGCAATATCTGAATAACATCACTATAATCACTTTTCAGAAATGACGTTTCTGAAAGCCACTCTCATAAGCCAATTTGAGGCCTCAAAGGCAACCCCAAGCTTCCGCTGATACAATTGAGCCAATGCCAACACGATACATAAACCCTAAAATAAAATTCCCATGATGATCACGACTCACCCCACTACAAGTGCATAGCCCCATCCCACCATTTTGTGAGCCATTAACATTCACCTTCATAAAGCCACATGGTAGAGGCAGCCATGACTCTCGAGGCACATTATCTGTCATCTATTGCAAAGAAGCATTATTACCCCATGAGAGACAAGCTACTGATTTGACCACAATCATCCTTATACTACATGTATGATTCTTGAAAATACAATCATTCCGTGCCAGCCATATATGTCGACACACCACTGTAAACCAAAGCCTGAATTCATATTCAGCAGTAGAAAATATCTATCCAATGCACCAAATTAACCATTCACATTGATCAATACCAATAAAGAAGTCACCCTTCCATTCAGCTGGTATATACTCCTTCCAAAGTTCATGAATAGCTGGACAATCACGAAGTATATAGAGAATTGTTTCTTGATTTGAAGAATAAATCTCATAGATCCCTGAAGAGTGAAGTTCATGTTGAAACCTTGCCAAATTAGTTAGTACTCTCCCTTTTATACACAACCACATAAAGAATCTATACCATTGAGGCACCTTCAATTTCCAAACAGCTTTCCGAAGAGGCTTGAATTCCGTGTCTGACCTGTCCACAATAAACTTGTAGGCTGATTTTAAACTAAAACACCCATCACTTGACCATCTCCACACAAGAGTATCACCTTCCCCAGACCCGTGCACTTTGAGTCTTCAAATTGCAGACAACACATGATGTGGTTATTTTGGGATTCTCATGTTAAATTCTCTATTTTATCTTCAGGGGGCAATTTATTCATGGAGTGGTGAATGATGGCACTGGTGCAGAATGGTTCCCCTCTGTGGTGTATGCTTATCCTAATGCCAACTTGAGACGCCACCTTAGGTCATCTCTTTCAGGTGTTCAACGAGAGTCTCATAGTGGGTGGGTGGGTGGGTGGGTGGTGAGGGTTGACTTTAATGTTGTCTCGTGTTTGGAAGATCGTTGGAACAGGAATGAACAAGCAAGTGGCAGATTGGATCGTTCCTTTGCGAATTGGATCTCTAGCAATAATCTAGTCAGAGTAGAATTGATAGAGCCTTGGTGGCATGAAAAATTTCATAATTCTCAAATTGTGCATTTGCTTAAATATAAATCTGATCATTGTCCCATTCTTCTTAAAACTGAGGATGGTGATTTTGTGGGAAGTAAAAGAAGGCCCTTTAGATTTTTCGCTCCGTGGGTCATGCACGAAAATTTCCCAGAACTTGTTAAGGCTCATTGGCGAATGGAGGATGACGGGGGTGGATCTCAAAATAGGTTCTCTGCAAATTTAAGGCTTTGGAATAAGGAGGTATTTGGAAATATTTCTTTCATGAAGGAGAAGTTGCATAGGCTGTTAAATGGTATCAGTTCTAAGTTGGCTCTGGTGGGTCCAATGGAGTACTTAGAAAATTTAAGGAAGGAGATTTGGATTGAATTGGAAAAATGGGATCAGAGGTTATGTGGTTACAATATTCAAGAGCCAATTGGTATAATAATGGTGACCGTAATGCTCGTTATTTTCATGTAATAGCTAGTGGAAGAAGACGCAGGAATAAAATTGAGGCTCTTAAACTTTGATTCTGGTGAATGGTTGCATGATGCGTGTGAAATTAGGTTAATGGGTAGACAATTTTTTGACAATTCATATACTAATGATTGTTGCTACTCTGGTTCTCTTATTTTTAGATGCTCATATCCGCTGATAGATAATTGCCACCAACGGTTGCTGGAAGGCCAGTGGGGGAGGGTGAAATAAAAAGGGCCTTGTTTGATATGGGTTCTTTAAAGGCACCAGGATCAGATGGTTTTAATCCTCTGTTTTATCATAGTCAATGGAGTACTGTGGGACTTGCAGTGATTGATGTTGTCAGGAAAGTTTTTGATGAATCTCATTGGATTCGCAATAAATGGAACTCAAATTGTGTTAATTCCTAAAGTTGACGATCCCGAAACTATTTGGGATTTTCGGCCAAATAGTATGTGTAATGTGATTTATAACATGGTAACGAATTGAAGGTGATTTCTAAGAGGTTGAAGTCAGTTATGCCGTTAGTGGTGGCTCCAAATCAATGCAGTTTTGTGAAATGGCGTCAAAACTTAGACAATATTATATTAGTGCAAGAGGTTATTCATTCTATGAGTAGTCACAATTCAAAGCATGGTTTTATGGCCATACAAATCGACTTAGAGAAGGCTTATGATAGAATATTTGAGGTTTTTGTTTGATTGTTTGAAGGATCTCAACATTTCAAATTATATGTATGATGTTATTAAATTGTGCGTCTCAACCTCAACGATGCAACTGTTATGGAATGGGGATGCAACATATTCTTTTGAGCCTTCTCATGAGGTAAGACAAGGAGATCCTATGTCACCGTATCTCTTTGTATTTGTGATGAAAATGTTGGGTCACTTGATTCAATCAGCTGTTTAGGATGTTAATTGGTGTCCTTTTCATCTATCAAGACAAGGTACGCCTATTTCACATATCTTTTTTGCCAATGATCTCATTTTATTTGTTCATGTTGACATGGATCAAGCCGCGGTTAGTAAGGATATTCTCGATGATTTTTGTGACATTTATGGTCAAAGAGCTCACATGTTTTTTTTTTCTAAGAACCACCCATTCAATATAAGCCCTTTTTATTTATATTCATGTTTTTACTCAACCTATTCAGGCCTTATTTGCCATGACATTTGAGAAGTACATTCACGCAAGTCAAGATAAAACTTCTCTTATACACTCACCTCATAAACTTGTTAATCACGATGTAAAAGTAGCTTCTTCCATTAATCAAATCAAGCCTGAGTTACTTATAATTTTGGTAAGAGGTTAATCAGAGATGTTGGTAGACTAAGTGAAAGGTGACCAGTAAAAATATTTAATCCATTGCTTTTAAGAGTCCTCTAACTGATGACGGCCTTCCCTAATTAACATCACTATCTCTATGCTCCAATTAGAAGAGTAGTCCCTAACATCTGTTATGATAAGAAGATTGAATAGAAAGATACATATAATTTTTACTTTTTTTTTAAATCTTTCTAGTTGTTTTTGACCAAGAATACTTAAAAAAAATTTATTGTGGACCTAATTGGGAACAGTAAGATTGAAATAGATAACGTGTGTATATTACAGTCAAAATAGAGATTATGAAAGGAGGAATTATAAAATTAAAAAAAAAGTGAAGATAAGGCTGTGGATCAAGTTTGAACTTTGAATCATGTCACTTTTTTAACTAACCTAATATAATAAATTTGAATAAGAGAGTTGACTATGTCAACAATTTGAGGAATACATATTTGACTAATGCATGGAATAAGCTTAGGTCAGATTTATAGAATATATAAAAAGATTATTTAGAGATGTGGAAAGTCTACATCACATATATTATTTTTTATTGTTTGATTGATAGAAGTTTCTGTGCATTGGTGTGAATTTTCAGTAATTAGATTGCATGCAAATTATCTCTTATAGACTAATACCGACACTTTTTAAAAGAATTTCAAGATATTATTTCCCTTATTTAAAATCTAATTAATTAGTGAGTAAAAGTGATTTATTGATAAGTTTTAGTACTTTTAAGACCTAATTGCAATTTCCCTAACTTCTTTAAAGAATGATAGTATCAATGAGCTAGGGCAAACAAATTTGCAATCTATTTATACAGCCTATAGCCAAATAGTTTTTTATTGTGATTCAAAAGTTAAAAATTAAACAGTAATTTCTTAAAAGAAAATTTCATACTTTTACTAATAAGCGTGAGTTTTAGTGGAAGATGTTTTAACCAGTCAACTACAAAATGATAAATTAGAGCCCGCATGAATATAAAAAAATGCCTTTAAGAAATTTATTTTTAATTGAGTTTAACAATGTTCGAATCTGATCGAGACAACTAATCATACCTAAAAAAGAGTTTTAAGGTGAAGTTAATGAAACAACACGTGCAATCCGTAAATATTTATTATAAAGAAGATTCAAGATTCAGTTCATAATCAATTCTTCCTAATAAAATTATAGTTGTACACTTCCATCAAGAAGCACCATTTAATCATAGCACACTCACTATTAAATTGTCATCTCATCAATAAACAAGGTTTGATCTAGTGTAAATGGATCCATAAAGTCAAGATTATAATTAAAAATGAACTTGCAATATTAAATTGTAATATTATATATAATTAGAATCAAGAAATGTTCAATGAGGAAATTTTATTTTAAAAAAAAAAAAGAACAGCATCAGTTTATAATTCTAGAAAGTAACTTGTGGTGATTTATTATTGAACTTTGAAGGGTAGGCTTTCTTTTTTTAAAAAAAATAAATATGTTTTTAGGATGAATTTTAATAAATATGTTGAACATAGATTTTTCTTCATAAGGATTTTATTTCCGACTTTTCATAAATATTGCTGAGTAAAATTCAACCTTACTGGAACGATTGATCTAATCTTTTCAAATTTTTTATATGGTTAATTAACTATTCAAGAAATTTAAAAATCAAATTTGCTTTCTTATCCTTACAATACATATACGCCTATGTTGGTGGATTTACTTCAAAATCAACAAATTATTGTAAGTTATTTTTTTAAAAAAAAAATAAACCACAATTCCTTTCTTTACAGTTAACTTTAATAAATGAAAGATCAAATTTATATATTTACTTGAGCTCGATAATATTTAAATGCAGATTAATTATTGTATAACTATGTTGAGACTTAGATCACTTATCAGTATGTTTCTATTTAATCCAAAATTAGCAAATAATTTTAAGAGTCTTCTATGATCATTTGAAGTAGGGAAAGTTAGGTATCATTGGTAGTAAGATAGGCTCCGTTTGGCAACACTTCTAGAGAGGCCAAAAGCCCATTCAACAGCGTTTTTCCGCAAAACGAGATAATCTCATTCACATATTTACCTTGGCTTACGTAAAAACACTTCTCTACCACATTCCCAAACGGGCCCATAATCAATGTTTGAGCAACGTCTCACTAACAACTTACCAAAACTTTTGATAAATATGAAACCAATCCAATCAAAACTAAGAAAATAATTTTTTTTGATGCTAAACTAAGAAAATAATTATTATTATGGTATAGGGCATACCTACGGAGACCAAATTGGTTAGGCCTCATACCAACTTTAATGGGCCAAAATTCACAATAATGGCCTGTTTTGAATAAAAATAAAATAAAATTATTGGTGGCTAAAAGAAAACTGTAAAATTGCAGAGTACAAACAGACAAACTGTATTTTTCATTAAACTTTGGAGAATCACAATTTCAACCATAAATGTTATTCTCTTCAATTTTAATCGTGGCAACTAGATAACTAATTTATAGTGATTAAGCAAATTAGATAATTACTTATAAAAATGTGCATTAATTTTTTTCTAAAATACTCCCTTTTTGTTAAAAACCAGTTTTTATCTCTCAACTAATAGTTAGAGACTAATCCTGCCGAGGTGTAAAGATCAATCGGAATACGTTGAGAGAAAAATTATAAATTTAGGAGATAAAGTGTATTAGTTTCTAGCAAACCTTCCAATCATGTCTCATTCTAGCTAGTATAATTTGTATGCAATCATGTAAGTAGGAAACATAGTCACTTGTAACCACACAATCTCAACCATCCATTACATCTGCTAAACCACTCACATACCAGTAGCATTGCTAAGGCATATAACAATGCCAAAATGGCTAATAAACACAAACAAAACTCCGTAACCGAAAAGGTGAAAGGTGCAATTTTAGCAATATAGTGTCACAAATAAGTTTTGAAAGATATAAAAATAGACACAATCTTTTAAAAAAAATGGTACTATTTTAACAAACTCGTTAAATTAATTCAAACATCCGTTATAAAGCTGGAAGGAGAATAAGTGAGTCCCACAATAAAAAAAGAGATAGGCATTTAGGTCAATTTAATAAAATTGCTAAAATTATACGATTTTTAATAGATTATACATACTTTTGCACCCTTTAAAACTTAAATGTGCTAGACTCTCCTGATAAAAACTCCGTCGTTTAAATTGCACCTGAAACCGAGCTAAACAATCAAAATATAGGAACTGATCATGTACTCATCTCTCTGGTCTAAAAACAGAAGGACCATGAGCTGATAATGCAAAGAAAATAGGCAGCAACACAGAGCAAGAAGCAAGGATTTCCTCCACGTGATAATGCAGCTGCAACAAACAAGACGAAGGTGATTCACACAATTCACAGCAGAGTCGTGCACAAGCATGCTATAAGTTCTTTTTTTGTTCTTTTTAAAGAGCATATCACTTCTAATATACTTCCCCCCGTTTTCTAATATAAGATTTAGTTGGTGAGGTCCAAAATATAAAGTCTCCAACCTTTGTCTCCTACATTTATCATTTTCCCTAAAACCAATTCACCTAATTCATAAACTGATACATAATCTCTTTTACAAATAAAAAACTGATACATAATCTAATGTTATACAGGGATATTTTAGAGAAATCATGTCACATTTGTTCAGATTGACAGATTTACTCCTTACGGTTCTAACCATAACACCTATTACTTAATACTATGTCATTTTTTTCTAAAACACCCTAATCATCTTCCTTAATTCCCTCCCTCTCTCTCATACTTGATAATTGTTGAAGGAGCATCAATAGGGTTAATACTCCCCAATTAGATCCTACATTAATACATAGGAGTATTTCATTTCTTTAATCTACCCAAATTAATTAAACAGATTGGAGGGAGTGCAGTTTGTGCTTACGATTGATTCATACAATGATGTCTACCAAAAGAATCTCTCAGTCTCTACCAGTATCAAGACAAAAGGATTCTTATTTCTTAAGTAGAACTGGTAAATGAAGTCCACCACAATGATTCACTCAGTTTATTGACTCACTGTATCGTAGGAACATATTAGGTGAGCAGAAATGTTAATATAATTCTATCATGTTACCCCACGAGACAGTTAAACAAAGAATTGTTTAGAAACTCCAATTACACAAGACTGGGAGCAACAAAAACAAAAATTAAAAAAAAAAAAACCAGCAGCAGTAGTGAAACAAGCATCATCTACAAACCTGAAGGAGGTGAAGAAATTTGATGCTTTGGTGGTTTTAATCCAGGATTATTGTCAAAACTGTAAAGTGGAACATGATAATGAGAAAAATATTTACAAGTAATCCCACAAAAACAGCCATTAAAAAACAAGGAAACAAAATTATTTTGTTCTGACCTCATCTGAGTAAGCATTGCAAAAGAACCATTGACTGGGATATCTCCTGTTAACTGGTTGCTTGAGACATCACTAGATTTCACAGTGGCAGGATACAGTCTTTAAAAATTTAAGATGGAAGGTACAACTAAACATCCAAATTTGCATTAGATTATTAAGATGTAGCTTGTAGGAATAACTCACAGGACTTGCAAAGAGGCAACATTAGTCAGAGACATAGGAATGTCGCCTGATAAGTTGTTATGGTTGAGACGCCTATTCCAAAGGGTGGATAAAATTAATGTTTATATATAATAAACCAAGATACTTGTTTGAATTAGTTTAAGTGGTTTTGTACGATACAATGTAATTTACATTATGTAAGAAGAGTTCTGTAGTCAGTGTTGGGCTTTAATGAGAATATTGAGATGAATGTGTGGTCATATAAGGAAGGATAAGATTTGTAATGACTTATACGAGGATGGGTTAGAGTGGCACCTACGGAAGAAAAACAAATGATAGAAAATCATTTAAGATGGTTTGGATTCAGGCATGTACACATAAGGCCAATGAATGCACCAATGAGGAAGATAGATCAAGCTGTTTAGAGTTCCGTTAAAAGAGGTAGACGAAGACCCAAGAGGATGCACAATGAGGTTATTGAGATAGACTTCTTAGTTAACAATCTATTTAAGGATTTAGGTTTTGATCGAGCTCGATAACGTCATGTGATAAATGCAACCAACCCCATATAATGAGATAAGACTTTTTTGTTGTTGTTCCAAATAGAAGAGTGCCAAACTAGATGTGGGATTCAATTCTACATTTGATTATCAATTAATATTATTAATGTGCTATTAACTTATACCAAATTTTCTTCCAGGAAAACTGAATGGACCAAAAATTGAAAAAAAAAAAATGTAGGAATGAGTGATTCATCCATAACCTGACTTTAACACCAAGTGTCCATGAACAAAATGGATAATCACATTTGGATTTAACAACTACTGTAGATGTAGAAACCTCCATCAGCAATTTCAAGTGATTATGCATATACTCATTAGTAACAGGGTTAAAATACAATTTTAACAATAAAAATTTTTCGTTGAGAGTGTTTGACACAATTAAGTTTTGAATGATGCAAAAATAGACACGATCTTTTAAAAAATGGTACAATTTTAACAATTCAAGTAAGTATGCTCAACAAGATAGAAACAATGAAATTTGAAGATCAATAGAGTTAAGTAAAGCATGACATACAGTTCCCTTAGCTTTTGAAGGTTACCCAAAGTGTCTGGGATGGGACCACTTAATCTGTTAAACGAAAGTCCCAAGGTCATCAAGTTCGTCAAGTTTCCAAGCTCCAATGGAATTGTTCCACTTATATTATTGCCATGAGCTTCCCTATAGCACAAAACAACACTATTTAAGATTTGAACAAGTATAGCATGCAAAGGATAGAATCCTTTGAAATACTACCTCGACTTTTGATAAAAAAGTCAATTGACTTTATTTCCGAAAGATTAATAAAGGTAATTAACTGATATATGATAATATTTGCTCAATAAACATATATATCGTTGCTGGTATTGTTATCAAAGTGATAACTTTAGTTTGTTTAAAGTGCTTAAATAATTTATTATCACTTTTTAATATCCAAATAAATAACCAACGTGGGGTTGGTTGAGGTGGTAGCTACATTGAACCCTTAACTAGAGATATTAGGTTCGGTCTCTAGGCATTAAAAAAAACCTCTTTGGGAGACCCCCTTTCCCCTTCAAAGGAGCTCAGTAGAGTCATGCTGCATTAGTCGGGTTCCTAGTAATAGAAGGTGGATACCAATGGTTCCATCATAACCAAAAATGAAAAAAATAAAGAAAGAAAGAAAAGAACCCCCCCCCCAGGGTTTATAAATCATAACCCAAAAATGAGGCAAAATCAACTTAACAATGCATTAGATCCTCAACTTACAAGATCTGTAAATTTGAGAGCTGACCAAGCTGTGGAACCAGTTGACCCGAAAGGTTTGAATTCCCAAGACCACTGTGATAGATACACAACTTAATTGTTTACACTAAGTGCAGTAAGAATCTTAAATTAAGGTCAAAACCACATGAAATTACTTACATACGGGTCACACTGTTGTCACTGTTGCATGAAACATTAGACCAAGTGCAGGGATTTACAAGGGT
>JANTPZ010026994.1:0-15186 GCA_025593235.1 Vachellia pachyceras
TGCATTTATTGGTATGGAATGGAGCTTATCTTGACTATACCAAACTAATATAAAATTAATCTCTTAACTATACAAGTTCTCTATCTCATAAGGTGGTTAAAGTGCTCATTAGTGCCGAAAATTGGTTAATTGCAGGGAAATTTCTCTCTTAAAAAGTGACAACTTTTAGGAGAATGACAATGTCATTGATACAAATTGCAGAACCATTACCAATCTCATGATTCTGATATCATTGTTGTGACATTCTCTAAATCTACTCAAAGCCCTTACAGGGACGTTGCTAGTTCCTTATCATAGTAGTGAAGATAGAGAATAAAGAGTTTTCCTTTAGATGTGTGCGTAGAAGTCCGAGACTGAATAATTTTCCTCACATTTGATATGGTCCAACATTTAAATGTGTATTACAACATCCGGTTTTTCGTATAAGACTCAATTGGCATTTTTTGGAGATTAAAGAAACTAATGAAATGATATATATATATATTTAACGTTACACATAAGTATTTTAGAATATATATGTTATAATTAAGTAATTTATTTAGCTTCCTCTTATCTTAAAAAAGTCAAATTACCCTTATATTAAGGAAGTATTACAAGGAAAAAAAGTTTGTGACAAAATTTCAAATAAAACTTTTAATGTCTGTGCGTGTTTATCACTTTTATAATAAATTTATAACAAACTTTTAGAATATATTATTGAGATTTGAAACCAAAACATATGCAAGTATAATGAGTTTTCCGTTGACCTAACTACTAAATTTGTATATCTGGTGAGTATTTGAATTTCTTCTCCGATGATTGATCTCATTGCTGTGTGTTTGTCATGATCATTGGCAAGAACGAGTTTTGGTGTTAAGCTACCGAGAGCTTATTATCATTGTGCATAGTTTAGATCTAGTTTGAATGGTTCATATTTTGTACTTTTAATTCTTTCACTACTACAAAAAGTACTTTTTATGTCCTATTTTTAACCCAATTGACGCCCTTTCTCGGGGGGCGTATATGTGAGAGAAATAGAAAGTTAGGACCTACAGCGCCTTATATTTAAAGATATGGCGCCGTAGGATACATACTTACGGCGCCCTATATTAAAATATAGGGTGCCATAAGTCATTGAATCCATTTGAGAAGGATGTAATTATGTTGTCGTGTTGCTCAAAAGTGAGAGAAGAACAATCAAACAATGCCACCGGAAGGACTTCATTTTCGTGTTGCCGTGTTGCTCAAAGGTGATTCTTTTAGCAATGTCAGCTCTCAGACTCCTGAGCATCATCATAAGCACTTCATCTTCTTCCCAAGGGTTATCTAGTCTGTCTCTAGGCACTCGACATCGTAGATTCGCCCCAAATGCGCCTAAAACTGGATCCTCAAAGAAGCTGAGCACATCTCCAAGTGTCACTGCCCTAACAAAAAAGAAATTCAAAGTCGTATCAAATCTAATCGCCCAGAATGTCCCCTGCAACCTCTTTATATTCGGGTTTCACTCCCAGTACCTTAGACTCTCTTCTATGAATGCAGATGGTAGCACTATCTTCCTGGAGGACAACCCTGATAAGATAAGCAAGGTAAGAGTTAGCCGGAACAACACCCGAATATACAGAACTGAGTATAACATGACAGCAAAAAACTCTTACGAACTGCTCAAAGACGCGAGGCAGAACTCAGCTTGTGCACCCACTAATCCCAGAATGCTTCGAAAATCAAAATGCAATCAACAATGTTTGATTACCGGAAAAGTTTCTCCATTCTTCTCGTACTCTTCATGATTTACTCAACAAAAGACGAAAACAATAACACATGCGAGTCCAAGTGCGGAGAAACTTCCTTACCATATCCTTTCGGGTTCTCTGAAGGTTGCCAAATCCAACTTAACTACAGCCTCAACAATAATCAAATGCAAATTAGGGAGTTTGTGGTTCAGAACGTGACATCCAGCAGCATATTCATCCATATTCCAGCGAAATGCAACCGTACCTTGCAATTGATTGAGCCCCTTTTCACTGCCAACTTTGCTCCCATAGAGAACAACAGCCTCCTTGTGCAAAATTGTACATCTGCTCTTCGCGGCTGCGTTATACCCATCCTGATTATACCTGGGATTAATACCACAAAGAACAGAATCAAAGGATCAAAGGATTAGATTATCTAGAATAGAATCATCCTGATTATACCTGGGATTAATACCACAAGAAAGGTACGGGATACCGAAGAAAATACCCGTATGCGTTTTGGACCTAAAGCTAAGCAATGCGAGTTGACGTTAGAGTAGAAGAGGTTAGGTGGAGCTACTGAGTAAGGACTGGTAAGAAAATCGGAAGCTTAAATTACAAAGCTCTCTGATTTGGAAATGAAGCTCTACAAAACCTTTCCTTTCTCGATCACCATCTACCTCAAGCTTCGGTAAAATGGATTCCGATCGCCTGGTACGGGATAACGAGGACTCCAAATCCGCCAAATAGGAAAATCGACTCGCCATTGTGCCCTCCTTACAGAACGCCTGACCTCCATTTGCTACTGCTTCCATCTCTCGTTCTCTCTCTATGATTCTGGAGCATCCTCTGAAGAAATCTACAGGGATTCCATAAGATCTCGAGCCACTTTCGAGTTGATGGCCCCCTGCTCGGGAAAAAGAGTGGCCAAAGGACCGATACCTTTCTCCGATACCTCGCGAACTCGGTCCTCTATTAAGGCATGAAGTTCTCTTTGAAGTTCGGAGACTTCAGCAAGTTTCGCTTCTTTCGCCAGGGCTGGCGCCTACGGTAAGGGCTCTTGCTTTGCCCCCGGGCTTTTCCAAATGGTGGCGATTTCGTCAGTGTCACTAAGGTGCGTCGCTGTCGTTCTTCTCTGTTCAGCCTCCTAGGTTTTGAATGAGTAACTTAGTTTAGGTGCCCTATCTAGGGCGCCTAAGGTTAGACACCAATTTTTTAAGTGACTTTTAACCCCCTATATTGAATATAGGGCGTCAAAAGGGTGCTTTCTGGTGCCCTACCTGAAAATAGGGTGTCAAAGTGTGCCTTTTATAGGGCGTCAAAAGTCAGCCTTTATATGCCCTATATTAAATATAGGGTGCATAAAGGCCCGTCTCCGTTCTTATAATTTTAAGAATGTCACTGCCTTCTTTTTTACTTCCTTTTTTAAAAAAAGAACGTGAATTTCAATAGTAAAAATTATATTCTGTAGTAGTGTTTGAAAAATTATTTTAATGGATACAAATCTAAAATAAAGATAATCTTTGAATTAACAAAGTTTCAAAAAATAATTTTTATATAAAATTATTAATTAAGAATTATAAATCGTATTTAAACAGTGCAAATCTCATCTCAACAGTGATTATTGACAAATATATCTTTGGGTGTTGAGATTTGTCTTAGCAGGGCTTATTTGATTGTCAACAACCGTTGATAAAAACACCATAAAAATCATATTATCAAAATATAATAATGACGATTCAAATATTTAACTAAAATATTGACAAAATTATTGACTTGTTCCCATAGCTTTATCTTTAATCCAATCTTTGATTGTACTTTTATTTTTTATTTTTGTTTCTAATATCGTTTCTCAACTATAGTGATCATGAGCTAATGCCCAAAAATTTTGTTAGTCTCTCTTATTAATAGGTCAAATTCACCAAGGATGAATGCTAACTGCCTGTTAATTAAGAATTAGGATGGAAACTACTTGGAATAATAAAAACGCTTATCGTAGGATAAGAACAAATGTCAATTAGATTATATATAAAAGATCTAAATGTGGCGTGATTTGGTTTATGTCCAAAATGTTTCGATATTAACATATATCAAATGATAACAATTTAATTTAAATATATATCACATATAAATAATTAAAATTAAATATATCAATATTCATAGTTTATCATACTCAACAAAGAAATTTGTACAAGTTCATATATGTTAAGTAACTAAAATAAATAAATCCAAAAATTTAGCATGAGTTTAACAACAAGTTGACACTATTTTGTGAGCAAAAAAATACAAAAATAGTAAATTTGATGAGTCAACTCATGAGTTCAATCAAGTTTGCAACTAACATGAATTTAATAGTGAGTTGACGCGATTTTGTATGCAAGAAATGCAGAAAAGAAATAAACTTGATTAATCAACTTGCAAGTTCAATCGAGTGTGAGAGCAAAGTGACATAATTTCATGAGCAAAGAAGCAATGTAAAAACAGTAAAATCACAAGTTTAACAATAATAATCACTACCAGAAAAATGTCATTTAGTGACGGAAAAATTCATCGCTAAATGTCTATTTTCTATCAAAAAATTTTCGTTTAGCGACGGAAAATATTAGCGACCCTCATTTTAACGATAGAAAATAAACAAATTTGTTGATGCAGAAAGCATGCATAGGCGGCAATCCTGAATAGGTAGCAACTAGGATGTCTCCATTGAATACATGCATAGGTAGCGACCAAGCATCGAGGGAATGAAGAGGCGGTGACCAAAAATGTTGTTGCCGAAAGCATGCATGGGCGACGGCCAAAGTATCGCCACCTATACATGTTTTCAGTAGCAACTTAAAATAAGTTTTTTATGATTAAATTGCTTAAATTAAGATCTGGAATGTGTAATATTTGAAAATTAATATATCATAAATCAATAATCTTCACACAATTCTTCAAAATTACCAAAATATTTAAATTTTGTAAAAAGGTTAAAAATAGTTCTATGGAAATAAAAGTACATTTTAAGATAGCCCCGCTACACTAAAACATTTATTTGAGCATGTATTCTTTGCTCCATTTGTTCTATCCTCTGCTCAAATTGTGCATGCTCTGATTCCATCTTTGCACGCTGTTCTACAAGATTTGCCTCCATCTATCTATATACATCACGTCAAGATTATGTTATATCAACAAAGGTAAATGGAAAAAAAATGCTTCTTTTCCTCCATTTTTTAGCCTTAGTAATTGCACGACGTTTTTGTCTCTGAAATTTTCCAAATGTCATATCATCCAGTTGTTTTAATTACGTAAGTGCTTCATCTCCAATTAATTGAATTGGGAGAGCCCTATGTTCTTTTTTCCCATCAAAAGAGATCTTATCTTTACGCCATGGGTGGATTTGTGGAAGAAAGTGCCTATGACCCATGTAACATTACTTAATCCTTAACGAATTGCAATGTGTCTTGTGGCAACATGAACATGCAAGCTTGCCTTTGGTCGAGCACCCGGAAAGGTTTTGGTATGCAGGGAAGTCATTTATTATCCATAATATTTCTACATGCATAATAAATTTGATTGAGGAGTGTGCATTGAACCTCAACTTCTCACAATTGTTTTAGCTCTTCAACCATTGATTGTAAGTAAACATCTATTTCCCCCTTGATCTTTGGACCAGGAATAAGAACTGCCATCATAAAGTATGGACTCTTCATGCAAAGCCATGGAGGCAAGTTATATGGAACCAAGATGACAGGCCAAATGCTATCATTAGCACTTATATTCCCAAGAGGTTGAAATCCATCACTTGCCAAACCCATTTGAACACTTCTTGGATCAGTAGAAAAGCAAGGTATTGTTGGTCAAATTGTTTCCAAGCAAGAGAATCAGTTGGATGTCTTAGTACACCATCTTAATGTGTTTCTCTTTGTGCTGCCTCATTTCTGTAGTTGTCTCTCTTACCATATAAAGCCTTTGTAGTCTAATTGTTATTGGAAAATGCCTCAAGACTTTTTGACCAATATTTTCCCCTTTCTTCTTGTTTAACTTCCATTTAGGCCTTTTGCACTTAGAACTTGGTTTTGCATTTGCACGGTCTCCCCGATACAATATGCAATCATTCCCACAAGCATCAATTTTGCTATAATCTAAACCCAAATCATGAATTATATTCTTAGCTTCGTGGAATGAGTTTGGCACTAAAGCCCCTTCTAGGAGAGTATCTTTCAATAGGGCCAATGGAGCATCCGTGGAATTATTGCTCCAATGGTTAAGGCACTTCAATTGAAGCAATTTTACAATGAAAGACAATTTTGACATTTTGCCACAACCTAGATAAAGTTCTGTTTCGGCATCTTTTAATAAGTTAATGAACATTTTGGCATGAACCTTAGGCTCTTCTCTCTCACTTAATCCAATGTTTGTAGCCTCTTCACTCTCAATTAATTCAACGTTTGTATCCATACGAGGAAACCCATATGCATCATATACCATCATTACAAGGTTCTCTTCCTCATTAGTATCATTTTCTACCATTCTTCTTGATGTCCCACAGTCACTTTGAAATCTAGAAATTTTCCCATATAAGTCCCACACCTTGTAACTATCCCAAAAACTCTTACTCAAAAGTCTGTCCTAACATCTCTTTGAAATTTGAATACAACATTCATACATTTCTGACAAGGATAACGTATTATGTTTGTCACTTTGTGCTGAGTAAATGCCCGTTCTAAGAAACCATCTACCCCTCAAATGTATGATAGGTTGCTCTATCTTTAATATCTAAACAACTTTTATCCATTTCTATTTCATAAAAAATTGAAGATCAATACTTATTTCAATATGAACATAAGGAAAAAAGACAAGAATAGGAACGTAAATAAACACAAAAACGAGCATCTCTTTTATAAATTGATAGTTATTTACAAAATGGAGCTACAATAGAAAATGGTACGCTTGAAATTGAAGCATTTTTTATTTGGTCATCAAAATATCAGAATTCATAGTCTGAATATCATGAAATTCGAACAGGAACCTGCTACAAACTAATTCTCAACAATGAATATGGGCGTATGAAAATGCTTATTGTAATACCCAGTTTTTTTATAACCGGATATAAATACTAAATGAATGACTACAGACTAATTACGGGTTCAGAGGATACAAGGAAAGGAAAGGAAGAGTTAAAATGCCATTGTGGCAAACATAGGGAAAGCAAGTAAAATGGTCATTTTTAAAAAAAGTAAGGGACTAAAGTATCATTTTGAAATTGGGATCTAAGTGTAAATTTGAAATTCGTGGGTTCAAATTACCATTTATGAAATTTAAGGGTATTTTGGTAAATTTAAGAAGGTCAGACTTTTGATCAAAGTTGACTAAAATATTAAAAAATTTTATAGAGTCACAAAGGTTATAGAAAAATTAACAATTAATAGTTGAGGCCTGTTTCATGTCAGAATGATAAAAATAACATTTACGAAAATTTTAAAAGTTATTTAATATTTGGATATTAAGTAAATAATTAATTTAATATAATACTTTAAATATTCAAAGGCCTCAAATATCTAATTTCAATAAAGAGAAAAATAACTTGGAAATTATAGTAATTTATAAAATTGATTTTAAGAAGACATCAAAAGCAGTTTTTCATATCGAAAAGAAGGAGGCTTGGAAAGGCCTTAAAATAGAGTTTTCCTAAGAAAATAATTAAAGGCATTCTCGAAGGCATTTTGAGGAAATAAAAATCATGGAATTATCAGGTCTAAAGAATTTTTAGTGACCATAAACCAGTTAAGTGATAAGGGGTTTACCGAATAGTATTTCCAATGCCATAAGTAACCTTATAGAACTTAAAGTTTTTGTAAATAAAGTTGGCAGACCATGAATTTGCCACCTGTAATAGTCATATTTCAAGATGAGAAGAGAGGCAAAGTATCATAAACAATTGGTAGAAAATATCATTACAAAGTTACTTTATCAGTCTAAATGGGTTCCACATCTTATAACACATGTCACCCCTTGATTTAAGTCACTTAAGACCACCTTTCACCCCATTTTCTGCAACAAAAACACGTCCAAAACAGCAAGAGAGAAGAGGAAGGCATGAAGGTTCAAGGGAAGGGAAGAGATGCAAATCACCCACAACTCAAAGGTAAGTGGCAATTCATGCAAGAAACGTCTTCTATTTCATGACTAAGTATTACCCCTGAATTCTGTAGTTTTATTGTTGAGTTTCATGGTGAATTGTTGCTGTTGAAGTTTAGGTCTTGAGAGAGAAAAATGAGAAAGAGAGGCATTTAGAAGAAATCATTGCTAGGAAAACCTTATATGCATCAGTTGATTGGTAATAGTTTTGTGTTGTTTGAAGGTATATGTGAATTTTTGGATTCCAAACCCTAAGAGCACGAAATTCTTCATATATGGAAAGGATTGATTGTGTCAAAATAATGCATGGGAAGAGGTTTATGAACAAGAATATGCAATCACATGAAGAAAGTTTGAAAATCACAACACCCGTATTTTCCCACATTTTCAACTAGTTCATGAGAAAAGATTGTGATTTTGATAATTTTGATGCTTCTATTTGATTGAGAATGAAAAATTGTGTCGGGTAGAAGCAAGTACATAATTTTGGAAGCATTAGAATCAATTTTGGTAAGTTTAATGGTTTTCTAGCCCTTAAGATTCAAGAAGAGTTTTAGCAAGTTTTAATGTGTTTTATACTTGATATTGACTTATTATTAATACCAACTGCATTATATTATATGTAGAAATTTAAATTGCAAAGGAGAGATTGTGACAAGTAAGAAGGAAATTCATAAGTTCAAGTCCAGAGTTAAAAAAATAAAGGTAACAAACTGGCCAACTTTATATTAATGTTGTTATGATATGTGCAAGGTGTTTAAAAAATGTTAGCATAACAACATGCATACTTAGATACATAATGAATAATAATCACGCATTAATTTATATATTAGTGATTTTGCTATGGGGATTCTTTTTAAAATGTCACTCTCCAAAAATAACATTCTCTAGGTCCAAGTTCAAGTAAGGGCAAATGTAAGATGGTGGATAAGTAATGGAAGCTTTATGATTCAAAAATGTATTAACAACTTGTTAGGTTATGTTATATGTTGTGTTGTAATTTTTGGATAATATGTGTTAAAATGAGTCCAAGTTTGCTAAGATTTGGAATTTTGTACAAAAAATTATGGTGTTCCAAAATTCACAGAAAAATTTGGAAAATGAATAATCACCATATGAACAATGAAATTTCATGAATTAATCTGTATTAATTAGGTAAGAAATTGGATAAATTGGTATTTTTTTCTCTATATAGCATTTTATAAGCTTCATTTAGATATTTGAACCACTTAATCTTTATTTTTCTAGAATCAGTTATAAATTTTTTAAAATCAGTCAAAATTTCAGAATTTACCAAATAAATAGTTATCAGTAAATGGTAATTTGATCCAAAATTTTTAAATCCACTTCTTGAAGCATTTCAATGCTTTTAAAAGTATTTAAATAGTTCATTATTAGTCTCTAATATATAATAAAAAAAGGTGATTGGGGTGTTAAGCTTGTATAATTCGGTTACTGATATAAATGCGATTCAAGACAGCATTACATAGCTATACAAAAGGAAAATCTACAGAAACAGTACTTGGATCTTAACAGAAAGAGAAGGCGCAGATTGCCACAGAGGGGAAGGGCGAACGAGAGAAAGAGAGAGAAGGACAATTCATCCATTCCTATCCTCCTACAAGTCTCGAAGCTTCCACGACTTCTTAATTCTCTGACTTCTCACAATTCCTGACTCATATCTTTGGGTTGGGCATATTTCTCCATATTCTGAACCCACTGAACTTGGGTCTGTTACAGAACCCAACATAGAATGGAGCTGCAACAGAAAATGGTACTGCAGATCATGTGAATAAAGATTCTGCACCACAAAAATTTGCAGTGAATTCAACCGCACCAAATCTGTATTTAGGAACTAGCCTTGATTTATCTGGGACTGTTAATGGACTTGCAAAACTGGTAGTACAAACCTTTCTGGTTTCTCATCATGTATTATTGGCTTTGAACTATACTATAATCTTTTATGGTCCTACTACTTGATGCTGAATAGTTGGTATCAATCGATCTGTTGGTCAGATTGGTCGATTTTTTTTAATCCCAGAAATGCGTTTTCATTTCCTGCTGAACTGTGTATGTTTTGGCAGGAAGCAGATGAAAGAAGAAAAGAAAGAAAAATGCAATTAAATAGGGAATGAGGTAGGGGATCAAGCTAGGATCCGTAGGCAAGTATGCATATATGTTACTTTGTGTATTTGTTCCGTTGCGAGAAAGAAGTTTACGGATTTTTAGATAGTTCTACAGATTTCAATATAGTTTTTACGGATTTTGAGATGTTTTGTCTTGACTTGCGTGTACCGTTAGAGAAAGAAATTCCCAAACAAGCAAATATTGCTGGAAGTGGCTTCAGGGCTTGTTTGGAACCTTTATACAAAATTTAGATTTTAACCTAAAACCGAGGTTTTGTCTAAGTACACAAATTTTTCTGAAAAGTTATTTTTGATACAAAACCTCGTTTTGAAACCAATGTTTTAAAAAAAAAACTATTTTCTTATCCAATCACATTAATCTATCAAATCACATTAATCTATCTCCTAATAATTTTTCTCTTTTATACTTTTTCTTTCTTTCTCTTTCCTATTTCCTACCTACTTTTTGTCTCGAACTCTGTAAAAGCCAATAACTTCTCAAATACAATCTTTTAAAATCTAAGTTTTGCCTCGAAATACGTAAAAGCTATTCTCCAAAACTTAGGTTTTGCCTCAAAATCCGTAAAAGTTATTCTCAAAATCCGTAAAACTTAAATCCTCTCTTGATGGACTTGCCCAATGAGTTCTTTGGGCTCTTGACTTCCCAAAGATCATGTCATAATATCCACATGAATATCCAATCATCCTAATGCAAGAAAACTTACAAAAAAGTAATAAAGCTTCCTCTTGCATTTTCAAGACCTTACAAGTTTAAGACTTGACTTTTATGGTTCTTAAAGCTTCTCAAACCCCTTTCTTATTTTTACCCTACAAAAAACTTCACTTTGAAGCAGAGGCATTAGAATCATCAAAATCCCACTCCTTCTATTTTTCACAGATTTTCGAAAAAAACAGAAAAAGAAGGGTTCTTGGATTTTTCAACTTTTGCTTATGAATACTTGTGTATTCTTACTTCCAAATCATGAATCAAGCACCAAAATATTCAAACACATTTTCCCTTTTCAAGACTTCAAATGGACAGCATCTCCCCATAAACTCATGGTTTCCAAAATCTCCACAACAACCAAAACAATAACTACAACCATCAAACACTCTTTACTACATTAAAGAAGAGTTTGCAACCTTTTGTTTCTTTAAAAACCTCTCATTTTCCATTTTCACCTTTTGAAATCATTGCCTCTCATCTTCAAAAAGAGAGATTCCTTCAAGAAATCAAACTATTAGAAAGGTGAAATAGGTTGCAAGACTCAAGAAAGGAGGTTGCTTGGACTTTACCTTGTGTGTGAGCTCTTTCTTCTACCTTGAGAGAGCAAAAATGGTGTCTTGGCAACTTGAGAGAAGAGAGACAATTTTCAGACTTGGGAGAGAGAGAGTGACAAAAATGAGAGGAGAAAATGGAGGATTATTGATTAAATGGCCTCTTGAAAAATTGTGTGGAGGAGAAAGAAACTTAGGGACCAAGTTGGAAAATGCTTGGTTGTTGTTATGCCACTTGTCCTCTCTTTCTCATTCCTTGCTGAAAAGGTGCTCTTTGGCTTCCTCTAGAAGCTTGGTTGGGCTGACTAGGCCTTTGTCCGGTTAATTACTTGATCCGGTAGCACGCATTTCCGTAAAGTAATCTTTACACGGATAACTACCTTTTTACTTTTCCGGAGACTTTATCTCTCATGTGGTGTCATTCCCTAGGCCTCCTTGCCTAGGTGGCATCATCCCTTCCTCAAAATGCCCTTGGCTCTCTTCGTAAATCTTCAGGATTCCTCGATTTGCGTGCAACACCGTAAAACGGGCTTCCGGTGGCCAATTTGACTTAACGACATGGAAAAATTCTATATTTTTCCCTGATTCGCGAGCTCTTTTCCGTTCCTCAAAATTCTTCCCGGATTTTCCGTAATTAATATTCTAAGAAAATACTTTTTCAGGCTTTTCGGGCATTATTGTTCTCCGTACAACGAAACTGCTAGCACTAAATACCGGGTAATAATTTTGTTAATTAATTTATGACCCAAATAAACTTTTCTCAGTTTGGAGCTCTGACGTTTGAGGACTCCTGCTACCTCGAATAATTATTTCTCAGTCTTTTAGTCCTCTAAAAATCCTTAATTACGAAAATGACATTACTCTTTATACTTTCCACATATTTACCAAAATACCACTAGCTTCCTTATCTTTCTCATATTTACCAAAATGTCATCACTTTTTCTACTTTTTCTTAATTCCAACCTTACCCTTGGTTGACTTTGACATTTTTGGTCAATTTTGATTTTTGGGTTGATTTTAACTTTTTGGTCAACTTTGACTTTTTAGTTGACTTTTGACCAATTTACCAAAATATCCTTATTATTTGATGACATTTTACGTCCTAGGCCTTTTTAGTCAAAATGACCATTTTACCCTTGTCATTTGTGCCAAATAACCATTTTGCCCTTTGGTCATTTTTACTTAGAATTCTCAAGACTATGGCCTTAGTCGATCATTCTTTCTTGTCTATAGGCATTTTCCTTTCTATTTTTCTTATCTATAGGGCTTAAATCATTTCGTAATTTATCGGTTTGGCATTTATTTTCGTTTACGAAATTTGGGATATTACATTTTATCTCAAAATCCGTAAAAGTTATTCAGAATGGGTTTCCAAGCAAGCCTTAATACTATTATACATGCATACGTAATGCTTAAATCACATTACGAAAATGTGATGTCAAGTCATAGGACCTAGATTAAATTTCTTTTATCTATTGCGCAAATTCTCTAATCACACATGATCATATGCTTTAATTTTGAATATCATCATTTACCTTTTATAACACATTGTTGTGTTATGGGAGAACGTCACATAACAAATTTGATCTAAGTAATTTTCTTCTAAGTCATGCTGAACGATCATGCTTCCACATTGAATGTTCATATACACATTTTTGCGTAATGTTATTGGAGAACGTCACATAAGAAACTTGATCTAAGTAATTTTCTTCTAATCCATTCTGAACGATCGTTTTTAATTTATAGTTTAACCTAATGTTAGGGAAAATGGTTTCTCGTGGAAGATTCATAAGACTTGGATGACGAAATTCTCAATATTTAATTACGTGCGTTTTATAATATTGGTTAGTTAGTTTACACCGGCAGCCAGCCGGGGCAGGCCATTTGGTAGAGAGGCAGACACATACCACTTAGGGCTTGTTTGGAAGGTAGTTGTGATATCTAGGTTTGGTTTCAAAACTTAGATTTTGTCCAAGTACAAAATTTTTTTTAAAAAGCTATTTTGGTTTCAAAACCTCAGTTTGAAACTTAGGTTTTGAAACCTAGGTTCTCTTTCCTACTTTTTTTTTCTTTTTTTCTCCTGTTTCTCTTTCATACTTTTTTCCATCTTTCTCTTTCATCTTTCATATTTTTTCTTTCTTTATTTTTCCTCTTTCCGACTTTTTCTTTCTTCTCTTTCCTTTTTCCTACTTTTCATTCTTTCTCTTTCCTCTTTCCTACACATTTTTTTACCTCGAAATCCTTAAAAGCTAATAACTTCCCAAACATAAATCACGTTTCAAAACTTAGGGTTTGCATTGAAATCTGCAAAAGCTATTTTTCAAAATCTATTGTTCAAAACTTAGGTTTTATCTCGAAATCTGTAAAAGTTATTCTGAAAAGAGTTTTCAAACAAACCCTTAGAGAGGCTGATGTAGCACTATGGTGTATTTGCTTGGGTGTGTGCGTTTAGAAAGTGATTCCTAATCATGTTGCATACAAATCGAAATAAAGCTCTTTATTTTGAAAAATAGATTGTGCAGATGAAACTTCATGAGGTGCCACCTATCGGAAAATATTATCCTGTTAAATTAATTAGAGGCCAGGATTTATTTATTTTTAAAAAAATTATGCTGTTTCGAATCAGTTCTTGCTTGAAACGCAAACAAACAATTGCCACAAAAATATTTATCCCATCTTTTAAACATTATAAATATATATATAATTTTAGAGAAACTATTTTTTTTAAAAAAATCTACGTATGCAGCCGAACCCCATTATTAAGTATTTTATCGTCGGTCGTCGTTACTTGCTCACGAGCTAAGAAAATCCTGCTGATGGGACCCACTCATACCACGTGTTGTACATCTGTGTCTCTTCCTTACGCCACAACGTGCGTGCCTGCGTATTATTTACTGTTTGATCCCACGTAAGGGACTTATTTATTAAATAGTCCCAAATTTTAAAATATTTAAAAAATGGTCCCAGAGGTGTTGTCAATGCAGCATATAGTGTTGTCAACACCATGCGCTGCATTGACAACACGATGTGCTGCATTAACAACACATCTGGAACTATTTTTTAAATATTTTAAAATTTGGGACCATTTGATAAATATCTTCACTACATGGGACCAAACAGTAAATTTCTCTTATTTCATTACCGCTTTCTTACTGCTGTGTGACCTTGATATAACCAAACACGCGCCACGCGTCCATGAGATTGGAGGGCTGACGCCGTCCGGTTTAACGGATGCCAAGCTCTGTGGGACCCCATCGGTACCTCCCATCAATAATTTGTGTTGGGATTTGTCAGGAGTTCACAGCTTTCAATGTGATTTTATGAATTTCAAAATAATTTTTATAAATTTTAAGATAATTTTTACAGATTTTAAAATGGTTTTATCTTGATTTACATGTACAGTTTGAAAAATGGTATTTCTAAATGAGCACAATGGGGGGGGGGGGACAAAATGATTTTTCATTGAAGATTCCCATGCCTCCTTGATGCTGAGTTTTTAAATATTTAACTGCATGCCTTTTATCATTTAATTTAAATACCCAGGTGCGCTTTATTTAGTTTGGCTCCATTACCATCCAGTGTGAAATACCTCTCTCCCTCCCTCCCTCTCTCTCTCTACCCAATGGTTTTTGGATTTAATTTAATTTCCTCTCAAACCTATCACTACCTTCACTCCATCATCTATCCAACTGTGTATTTATCTCTGTATAACCATGGCAGCACAAGAGTCTGAACTCTCCAATCGTCCTATTCTTCCAAATTATCTCAAGGAAGACGAAGATCTTTCCCAAGAATGCAAGGAGCTCATTGCTACATTACCCACTGAACCGGGTTGGATGAGAAATTGGACGCATCAATACAAGGGTTACTGGCTCCCCACAAGCCATATCCAAGGAACCCTAAATTGTCAAAGCCATTTTCAAGCTCATGACTCTGACATCCTCCTTGTAACC
>JANTPZ010026995.1:0-13837 GCA_025593235.1 Vachellia pachyceras
TAAGTCTTTAATAATTTATTAAAAGAAGATTTTCAAGGTCATGACATATATTTAATTGAGATTAATGCTAAGACCTATTATCAGAAAGCTTAAAATTGTATTAATTGTTTCAGATTGAGATTGCACGATTAATTACTCATAGGATCCCCATAGCTATTAATGCCAATTACACCCAAATTATGTATCCTCACTCCTCACACACGCATTCCTCCTCACGGACTTCCCACTCTCTCTCCCCCCTTCTAGATAATAGGGCTTTTTTTTTTTTTGAAAAGAATGGACGATTTATCAATGATACAAACTCTTCCGTTGTAAATAAAAATCATTTCTAGAAGAATATTTTGGTTCACAATATAAACCACTTACAAAAAAATTAATGCTCAATTTTGGGAATGCAACTTGGATCAACTGACAGGGATTGTTCTAGCTTAACCAAAAGTCATGTGTCCAATCCTTTGTGAATGCAGTAGTGTAGGTGGTAGGGTTACCACCAAAACGGGTCCTACCATGACTTGATCCGAGTTGGTTTGATTTGTAATTGCTTAAGGGATTTATGATCATAATACACTAGTAAAAAATTAGCATATACTTAGGATTTTTTCTATGGAAAAAATCCACAAGAAAAATGCCTGGAAAAAATTCAAAAGTAAATTTCCAGTGGATTTCAATTCTGCAGGTATTTTTCCTATAGATTTTGGTTAAAATTTGCATGAATAAAACATTTTTTTTTGGTAGTGATACAAGGTGCTTACTAAGAAATGTTCATTTTTCAATCATACCCCTTTAGTTAATGCTTAAATATGATTTATTGTACTCTCTCTTTCAATACCTCATTTAATAAGGGTAAAGTTAAAAAATGTTTTAATTTAAGACAAGTTTAATGAGTTGACTTCTATTTTTTTTCCTTATCGAATAGTTAAAATGATTTGTTGTATGGACAAAAGTGAGTATTGGATATAGAGAAAGAAGAGATGTGTGGAGAAGAATTGAGTAGGGGAAAGTTAAAAAAGTTCTTTCAATTTAATATGGCTTTGACGAGTTTAATGTTATTACTTGATTCTAATGAAGTATTTGAAAGTTATTTATATTTGAACTAGAAACAATACTCCCCCCAATTCGCAATATCAGTCATTCCTAGAAAAATGCTTTGTTCCACAGTATAAGTCATTCTTCATCACACATTTAATGTGGGTAAAATTGGAAAAAAAATTAACTTAAGAAATGGCTGATATTATAAAATTTAGGGGGTATATATTAGTTACTTTCTGGAACAAATTGATGGCTTTGTTCCTATATTATCTAAATATTAGAGTGGGTGTTGAAAAAGATGAGAGATATGAGTGAAGAAAAATGAGAGAGACGTGAAATTAATGAAAGGTAAAAATGGGGAAAAAATGCATTAAATGTTTAGATAAATTAAAATTGTTATTTATATCTTGAATCAAACTATTGATAGAGAATGTTATTTATAAATATTGGAGTATTTTTAAAATGAATAAATATGACATTTTAAAGGAAGAGATTTGTTTTTGAAAGTTATGTATCTATAAATTAATGAATTTATTTGAATTGTTGTGTAGGGAGTTATAATTATAAAGTCATGTATCCCTGCATATCATAAAGATGTAACTTTTCATGAACAAATTATTATGGTTGTAACTTTTTATTGAAATGGTATGGTTGTGACTTTTAATTGAAGATACATTGCTTTAAAAAGTTATATCTCCCTATGTTATAAATACCTCCACGTATTTCCATTTGGACACACAATTTTCACATAATAAGATCAAATCCATTGTCTTTCCCTTGAGTGCAAATTATCACTTTGTAAAAGCTTTTGTTGTCTTCGCTTGAGTGTTGGAAGTGCAATCCATACTCAAGGGTCTCTATTGTATCCTGTAGAAAATTCATCGTTTAACCCAACTTGCATCGTAAATATAGAAATGGGAGGGGGATGAATTAAATCTAAACGAAAGTGTTACCCACGCCTTGAGACTACTAGAAAAATTTTATTTAGCGATGGATTTTCCATCGCTAAATGACTATTTTCTGTCATTAAAATGAGGGTCGCTAATATTTTCCGTCACTAAATGAAAATTTTCGAATGGAAAATAAATTTTTAGTGATGAATTTTTTGTCGCAAATGACATTTTTTTGATAGTGTGAAGACATTATACACAACTTTCTTTTTCACTTTCTTCGTCTCTTCCTCTTGTACTCTTCGTATAATCATTTCCAAAAAAAAACGCCAACAAACAACAACAATAAATGGGATCGATGGAATATTTAATAGTCAATTTCTTATAGATATTGTCCAGAGGCAGCCTGTCTTTCAATTTTACGGGGAGGATAAAATTTTTCGCATTTATGATGAGTTATTAATAGTTTTACATTCTTAAAAAAAATTAAAAGGATGTCATTAATAATACGCGTGAGAAGAAGGATTAGAGTAGTGCAAATTGCAGAGCATTGATAACAGATTCGTTTTCTCTGTTTCACTTTCAATGTACTGTCTTCACGAAATAAATTTAATATTAAATGAGCAGGGTACACATATAGTTATTCTTTATGTAACATCCTCCCTTAATACCAAATATTTAACTTTCTTCTAGTTATTAATCAAAGTAAAATTCATAATGTGTAACTTACTCCAAACTATTTCGCTGCACAACTCTAATTCATTTGCGATAAGCCATAATTTACCAAAATGAGCCCTATGGATGGCAATATACAACAGTCATCACATAAATAAAAGAAGAGATATAAAGATATACAAGGATATCTTGTCACCTCGTAACTTTCCCCAACTATTTAGCAGAATAACTGTCACCTGAAAAATTGTTAAATTGATATAATGAGACAAAAAGTCCTAGTAACCAGCATTTCTACTTAAAAGGCATACGAGCGAGTGTCAATGGAAGATAAAGAATTAATTGAATGAAAACAATTTCACAAGTAATATTGAACATTTCGAATAGTTCATACGTATCTTTATCAATTCATAATCAAGTTATCATCTTACCATCATCACAAAACCAAACCTTTCACAGAATTCAAGTAATACAAATATAATTACTATTACCATGATCACCAAGATCAATCGGATGAACATCCACATAACCACATCATCACACATATCAATCCATTTATAATCACATGGATTTTAATCTTACATCATCACAACATTATCACGAAATTATACAGAAAATCATTACACAAAGATTTATTTTCTTTCTTTATGTTTTCCCCTTATTTCTCCCCAGCCTTATTTCCTCTGACTGAACCCATGGGCTAGTACTGTCACATGTAACTGATAGTACAATTCAACAAGCTCAACGGTAAGTGATGTGGACTGGCCAAGTACCATAGAGCACAAGACCAGACTATGGGTTCCCCCTTTCACATCATAAGGGTGTCATAAGCTCTCATTGCAATGGGCATAGGATCTTCCAGAAATCAGACTCGGAAGTCCTCCAACCTTATTTTCTCTTTGGCATGCCGAATATTCTCCCCCTATTTCCTTTGTAATAGCCTCCTATCAATAACCACATTCTCCTCTCCCAATAATACAATTATCTCTTTATAAAATTAAAGAAAAGACTATTAATGATTTATCATCAATATGTAATCACGCATCAATAATCACTGGCATATTTCAATCAATAGTTTGAAACTCAGGGTTTTCCATCAAGTCAAGATAATATTTATCACAACCATTTACAAACGTTGCCATTATAAGACATTCAATCTTTAACTCTAAACTTCATAACATATTCTCAATATTATCAACACAAAGTTTATCAAATAATAATATTTTTATCACAATCAATTCAAAATCACTCACCAGACATGTCCAAAGTATGCATAATAAGTAGAAAGCAGTTACATTTTTATTCAGTAAGGAAATACTATGACAATAGCTATCCCGTGCCCAGCACCGACAATTTCTACAATTAATCTACACAATTATCACACATTAGTTTATTTCTCTAATTCTTCCTCATATATTTTGATTTTATAAAAAAAAACCCCAAATATTTACTAAATCCTCAAATATCTTAGATCCCTTTAAGTATCTAAATATTATAATTTTATTAAAATTCTAAATTCTATTTTTAATCTATAATAAAACTAAATCATTAGAAATTCACTGTTATCTCCATATTAATTAAAATATCTAAACCTTCATAATTTCTCTATTATCTTCAATAATCTCAAATAAACTATTTAACTCAACTTTTGATAACTCAAAATATTTTATAATATAAACCTTATACGAAATAATTTCTAAAATACCTTAGATATCCAATAAATAAATCTAATTATATAAAACATGATTATAAAAGTATATCTATTATTATATAGTCTTATATAAATGAAACTCCAACCATATAAATATTGAAATACCAAAATATTCTCTAAATAATTTATTTAAACGAATTTATTATTTAATCTAAATAAATTCATACTCATTAATATATATATACAAATACATATATGTATATATTTATATATATTTACAAAAATATATATACTTAACTATATATACACAAAGGTATATATATTAAATCATGAAATGGTAAGAGTAATAAATTTGCTACTATTAATCTAACAATTTAACCATTAACTATTTAGTCAATATATCAAAAATTATATATTTTAAGTATAACTAAATTTGCAATAAATATTTAGAACAACTTTCATGAAGGAAGTTTTATGAAAATAAGACATTTTACTTACCTAAATAATCCTAGAAGTATAACCTTAGACTAAAAACTACTTCCTTTCAGCTTTCTTTCATCCTTCCGGTGCCCTCTCTCTCTCTCCCCCCTTCTCTTTCTTCGCCACTCCTCTCCTCTCCGAATCGAATGTGTGTGTGTGAGAGTGTGTGGTGCATGGGGGTATATATAATACCCCCTCAGCAGCTTCTCTTTTTTATTATTTTTTTAATAACCAAATATCACCGAAAACTGCAGCCATGTTTGACCTCTCTCTATTTATATATATATAATTATATTCCACCGAAAGCATACCACCCTTTTCTCTATTTTTTTATTATAATCCACCCACCATTTTTTACCTTTTTTTTATATAAGGGGCTTTACACTTTGCACCAAAATTTGTTATGAAATTTTTAAATGATTGCATTCCTTTCTTAATTAAGACCTTATATATAGTATTGTGTTTATATATTTGAGACAGTTCACAACTTTAAAAGAAAATAAATTAATGTATTTCAAGGTTACTTAAAAATTTAGATGTTTTGGATTAAGTAAATTTAATAGAAAACTAAAAGATCCGAAAATATTCTTTTTGAAAAATTCAAAAACATTTTGTCTGTTTTTATAATTTACACAAACCACTCCTTAAACCAAACAAAAAATTTAAAATACATGTCCTAAGTTTTGAATAAATTATAGGGTTAAAATCCAATTTTACTTTTTTTTTAAAGGAGCGGTAGATATTTGAAAGCTTTTTTTTTCCTAATCAATAATACCCTAGAAATGTTACTAAATAAGCAAAATCGCCCTAACCATTTAAAAACTTAGGTTAACAATTAGAAAACTAATATTGACTGTTAATATTTTAAGGGTGATATTGATTTGAAAAAAATCTAGATATCAAATTTGGATAAAAGAAAGGAAGATGATCATGTTAGGTTCAGAATGTTTTTATTAACAATTTATTTAAATATTTAGCTATTTGGTATATTACAATTACAAGGTGTGGTCTATATAGATGACATTTCTCAATAAAATAAAAGGCTCTCTCTCTCTCTCTCGGTTTGAATTGAACAGTAGAAGTAGATTAAGGGTATGATATGAATCGAACATTAGTTTGCAACATCTTTCACGTGGTCGCCGCAACATCTTTCATTTAACGCGAAAGAGTTGATTCACTTTAAGCAAAGAGGCAACATTTCTCCAATAGAGTAGTTTTCTTATTTGGACCATACTTACACTATAATATGTTCTCCAATTGCATATAAACATATGATCTGACCGTATCTTTACTCTTGGAATCAAATGTAAAATATTTATTACCAAGAATTGCAGTATAATACAATATACGGATCGTTCTCTTATCAATGAGTCTTAATTAATTTAACTTTTCTCGGTAAACTAAGAGTCTAAAATGTAATAAAATATAGGGATGGGTTGAGAAATTAATTTTTTAATTATAACTAATTGCGTGCAAGAAAAATAAATCCTAAACTACTATTTTTTAGATTTTTTTATAAGATTGGAATAAATAAATGAAATTGGGTTGAAATATAAATATGCAAGACCTTTTAGAAATGGGTAAATGACTATATTTATTCAATTAAAAGTAATGGAAGTTTTAAAATCATTAAGTCTAATGGAAAATCCCAAATAAGCCCATTGAATCTAATATCTTTAATCAATAACTACTCTTACTATCACATTTGTAGTTGTTACTTAAAAATGTTATAAAAATACAACTTAATGTTTGAATTGAATTAAATTAATATGCTTTCTTCCCCCAAATAAATGCAATGTCACGATATTTAAATTGATTAAATTAAATTAAATTATATGAACTACTGATAGCTAAAGCACATATAAATTCACGAAATCAATTAGAAAAATATATAGATAAAATCAAACGAGCACGGCAATCCAAAACAACCACACATGAGTTTAATTAAGAACAAAGTTAAATCTAACCAATCCTAGAAGTAGGAATACAATACTTAACAAAGGTAAAAGATTAAACTTAAATAACTCCCCTAATTAAATTCAGGAACTTAAGTTAAGATCTCATCTCAAAGAAGAGCAAGATTTAGCCATTCATCATCTTGGTCAAACCATATTCAGCCATGGAGGATGTTGAGATGAGGAGAAGGAGAAGATGATGATGGTGATCAAAGAAGGGAATGAAATAGAGAGGGAGATGATGATGCGTGATGATGCGACAGAGAGATGGAGAGCAAATTAAAGGTCGATGAATAAAGGATAATTGATGGGTGATGATGAATGTACGTTACCCCCGTCTCTTGTGCTTTCTCCCCACACACACATTGTTACTTATCAATCATCATCCAACCACACTGCTCCTTCTCCTTTTTTTGATCTTGTAATCTTTATTTTTCTTTTGATATGTTAAGATTCTCTCTCCATTATTTCCTAAAAAGATAACCAAAAATAAAATAAAAGGAAATAGAATAGCACCTAAAGCATATGATTAAAATATCACCTAGGGTATGGGATAACTCATCTGAAAGTTGAAAACGTACTAACTTCACTTTAGCACCTTGTGTGGTTATTTTGAATGTAGGTATAGGAGCTTGGGGACTCTCCACATGTGGAGTGACATTTAACACTTGAGATTGAATTTCGTGTTCACTTACTTATAGATCTTTAGGCTAAGGGTTTCCATCTTCACCTCTAGTCCTTATCCATAGTATATGATTATAGTTTCCATAAAGAATTCATCAATGTTTAACCGTTAGATAAATGAATGAATGAAAATTAAAATAAAAAATAAATTAATTAATTAAAAAATAAAACCCCAATCAATATTGAAATTGACACTTAGCAAACCAAGAGAGTAAAAAATGACTCCCTGGGAACGGTGCCATTGATTTAACCGTAACTTTACTCCTTAGGATCAAATGTAAAATATTTTTATTACCAAGAATTGTAGTATAATGCAATACTCAAGTCGTTCAAGGAGTCTTAATTTAGCTTCTCTAGGTAACCTAAGAGTCTAAAATGCAATAAAATATGGGGATGGGTTGAAAAATTAATTTTCTTAATTATAACTAATTACGTGTCCGCCGTCTAGCTTCATCCAAGCGTACAGGTTGCAAGTAGTATAAAATATCATTTCCACGAGGACTAATGCATAAGCGAGATAATCAATGCGATTATGTAATTAATTAGGTTAAGTGAAATAAAGCAAGTAATTTATGACCTAAGGCTTTACCAAATTTAAGAAAAATGACAATAAAATGAGAAAAACAAATTGAAATTTTAATTCAAAGATTAGATATGCCTAGGATTAATTTTAACCATTGCAATTCATGAGGTTTAAATACATACAACTCTATTAGTGATTAAATGACATTGCATGCTTGTCTAAGGTTCAAAAAGAAATTGATTAAGCTTTGTCAAGTCATAACCAAATTAATACCCTCAATTAACATGCACAATCTCTTGCTACAGTTAAAAGAAATAATCATTACACAACAACCTTAATACGACAATGATAGGTTAATAACTATATATCTATATTACTAATAAACCATCCATTTGATTACTAAACTTCAAGTATAGCAAAATTTTATCCAAGTCCTACAATTAAATTAACTCTCTCAAGCTTAATTTAATTGGACAAATCAATCTAAGTGATGGCCAATCGATTATAAACATTAGGCACAAGATAAAATTAACATATAATTATCACTAATCACCAAAGAGAGTATTATGCAATCTCGATCCATGCAATAGTTCAAAATAATCCTAGTGCATATTACTTAGCTACTCAACATTTCAGTCAAAAAAGCAATAATTTCAGGAATTGAATTCATAAAGGAGATAAGAACAAGGAAACAATAGTGAAGACGATGATACTGCTTGTGCCTCCATAAAAATGATTGCCTTTAATCCATGTGGCAGCTTTTGTTAGTTGATGAAATGGATATTGGACTTAAGAAGCACAAGCACCAGCAACGCTTTCCCCAGCATAGCCCTATTGACGCATTCCTCTCATTCTTCACGTTCTACTCACACCAGCATAGTCACGCTTCTACTCACAGGCAATGGCTTCTCTCGTTTTAACTCCTTACTCGACACACCAACCCTTAGACCAGTCTAGCACAGCTCCTGGGCGTTGTCGACGCTCAGCTCGTCTTCTCTGGTTCTCCTCTCAGTCGATAGCTGCAGCTCTTGGGTACTCCAGCGCTTCCAGTTCCAGCTCCAACAACGCTGCTCGCACTCTGTTCCAGCATCCCTCAGCTCACAGCCAACAGACGCACGCCACCTAGCTTTCTGGCAGCCAACTTTTTAAGTATCAATATTCTCTCTTCCCCTCCTCCAGCATCTTAGGTTTTGAAATTTCATCAGCTCCTCTTCTCCCTAGTATTGGGAAAATGGGCTCTTCCTGTAGGTTGAACCCACCAAGGGCTGACATGGGTTTGAGCTGGAGATTTTGCGGCCAGTAAAAAGTTAGGCTATACAGGCTTAACTTATACTGGCCTCGGGTATATCGAGCTAACCCACCAGCCGAGCTAACCCACGGGTTGGCTGGTTAGCCCGATTTCATTTTATTTTTAATTTTTTCCCTTAATTGAAAACAGCCAAACCCAAGAAGCCAAAATTGCACGGCGCAGTGGCAATGGAGCACAGAAAGCTTCATCCGACACTCATACTGTTGACCTAAAATCCTAAATCAGACCATCACCCATCGTCCTCTCCTCCTACTCCATACATACCCGACGCCTTCGTCTTCTCTCCCAAAAGCCAGCATCATCGATTTATCTCATCTTCCATTTCCACAGAGCTATCTTAGCTGCGTGATGTCTTGCCTCATCTTCCAATCCGTCGAAGCTTGCCTTTCATGTGTCTCGTCATCCGTCGAAGCTTTCATCTGTCTCATCATCCACCGAAGCTTTCAGCGTTGAAGGTTTCATCGTATTATCATCCGTCGAGCTGTCCTCATCTTCCACAGACCTCTGAGACTTTAGCGTTCAAGGCTTTGAGGAGCTATCGTTGTCTTCCAAATCTAAACCGTTGAGGTCACACCATCACAGGTTTATTTCCTCTTTATTGATGTTGGTCTGATTATTGATGGCCTTAATGCTTGTGGGGCTTTTCCCTTGGGAATGTCCGAATGTGGAAGCTTTATTCAAGGGGCCCTAAAATTGCAGTTGTGAAATAGGAAATCGGTGATTAAGGGTTGAAAATGTGTGATGTTTCCTGTGTGTGATTAAGGGTTGGGATAGGAAATCACTGCAAGTGTTAGATTGCTTGCTATTGCTTGCTGAGAATAATATCTTGCATGTGATGCTTGCTATTGCTGTTCTTGTGAGAATGGTTCGACTTGTTCTGATTCCAAGCACTTAATTTTACTTCCCTGTTTTACTGAGTACATTGGATTTTAATCAGTTTTACTTGGTTAGATTGCTTGCTGTTATTTTTTTAGAAGTATAAATTGAAGTCTTAATTTGTTAATAGTCAAGGAATGAGGCAGGGAAAATTTCAGGTTTCGAAATGGTGCATAAAGCTGGAATTTTTTGATAATTTAGTTTCTCATTCCCTGAAATGATTTATGATTACTCACCTAAATATACTAAATGTGTTGTGCTTACTAATATTTTTAGTTGAAGATGGAAATTAATGAGGACAAAAGAATGGATGTTGATCCAAGTAACCCAGCTGAAACAATTGTGGAAAATTAGGCAACACAAGCTACAGGACCTCAATCTTCAACTTCTGTTCAACGTGATCAAAATAAAGAAGGGAAAAAGAAAACTACCTCTGAGGTATGGAAGTATTTTACTAAAGCTAGAGTGGATGGAAAATAAAAGGCAACATGTAAGAGGTGTGGCAAAGTATATGTAGTTGGAAGCAAGGATTATGGGACTTTAACCCTTCATCGTCATTTAAATGTATGCGCTTTACTTCCAAAATACAAAGACATTGGTGTTATGATGTTAGTTCAAGTAGAGAATGTTAGATCTAGACAAATTGATCATAACAAAGTTAGGGAAAAGCTTGCTTTTGCTATCATTAAACATGATCAACCCTATTCCTTTGTTGAGTATGATGGAATCAGAGGTTCGCATAGCTATTTGAATCCTGATTATAAGAGCATTACTAGAAAGACTGTTGTCACAGATGTTTGGAGTTTCTATCTCAATCAAAAAGATATTTTGAAGAATATGATAATTACTAGTCCTGGTCGAATATGCTTAACTTCTGATTGTTGGATGGCAGTAACTGGTGAGGGGTATCTTTGCTTGACTACTCATTTTGTTGATGATAAATGGAGCATCAATAGAAAATTCTTTCTTTCTGAAAGATGGATCCTCCCCACTTTGGAGTTAAATTGGCCACTAGTGCACATGAGATATTAATTGATTGGCGTATTGACAATAAAGTATTTTCTATTACTCTTGATAACACTTCTGTAAATGACAATATGCAAAGTTTATTAAAAGAAAGGTTGCTTTTGGGTAATAGCTTGATATGCAATGGAGAATTTTTTCATGTGAGATGTTGTGCGCACATATTGAATCTCATAGTTCATGAGGTGTTGGATGTAGCTATGGCAGCTATGCATGAGGTTAGGAAGAGCATCAGATGTGTGAAGCAATCACAAGCGCGAATCATCAATTTCAAGAAATGTGTTGAGCCTGTTGGATGTATTAACACTTCAATCGGTTTGAAGTTAAATGTACCTACTAGATGGAATTCAACATATGCAATGCTTGAAAGTGGACTTAGATATCATCATGCATTCTCTTATTTAGCTATTACTGATAGTAATTATCGTCATTGTCCAACAAATGATGAGTGGGCTAAAGCAGATATGATGCGTGAATTCTTGAAGCCATTTGCACTTATAACAAACTTGATTTCTGGGTCTTCATATCCCAATTCTTGAAGCCTTTTGCACTTATATCAACAGAAAGGTAGTCAATACTACACATATCATCAATGTCATCTACAAAGTTTTCAAGAGAAAAAGGGAATTCACATTGAGCAAAGAAAAACCAGTATCCAAAATGTCATGCTCATTCATTTTATATAATGATTTTTCATATTCTTCCACAGCTTCATCAACCAAAGAATCAATAGCACTCACACCAAGCAGGGAGTAATCTTCAAAAGGATGGTTCATTGCTTTATAAACATCAAATTTAATGAGTTTATCCCCAAACTCCATTGTGATACAGCCATCTTTCAAGCTTATTACAGTGTTGGCTGTTCTAAGAAATGGTCTCCCTAGAATTACAGTTTCATCAACTTGTGAATTTGCTTTGATATCTAGCACATAGAAATCTACAGGGAAAACCAAATCTCTAACCCTCACCAAGATGTCTTCTACCAACCCTTTAGGTTTTCTAATGGTCTTATCAGCAAGTTGAATCAACATATTGGTGTTTTTCATGCATTCAATTCCTAGGGAAACATACATAGAGAAGGACATGATATTTATTGCAGCTCCAAGATCTAATAATGCATTGACACATTTATTCTGCCTATTATGCAAGGCACAGTGAAGGATCCAGGGTCAGCACATTTCAAGGGCAATTTTGGCTTGAAAATCGCAGAAATATTGGCACCCACTTGCACAAGCTCATTTGGCTTACATTTCTTTTTATTTGCACACAATTCTTTTAAAAATCTCATGTAATTAGGTGCCCCTTTCAGAAAATCTAGTAATGGCACATTAACAGCAAGTTTACTGAACAAATTTAAAGCATCTTTCTCAATCTAACCATTGGAAACCTTTCTACTTAACAGAAAAGAATTAGGAAAAGGTAGTTCAGAAATGTTTACCTCCTTTCCCTTGTGATTTACAGCTTGTTCAGCAGCTGCCCTTTCATCCATTCTTTGATTTTCCAGCCCACTTGAAGTTCCTTGCTCCTTCCTTGACTTGAGAAGCAGCTTCTCTTTTTCAGTTTCAGATTGCAGTATGGCTTGTTGCTCCCTTTCTTCATATCCTTCAGATTTTACAGATTCTTCATCATCAGTATTTTTGGTGCCACTTGTGCTTGATTGGTTCCCCACATCTTTTTCAGCAAAAGTCACATGTTTCCCACTCCTCAATGTCATGGAATTCAGTGATTTTGGGTTCATCACTGTGTTAGATAGCAAGGTGCCTCCAATTCTTGCATTGACTTCACTTAGGGAGTTGGCTAGTTGGGAAACATAGTTAGAAAGAGTGCCATTTTTAGCTTCCCATTGTTCAATCTTGCTGTCAAACTTCTTCTCTATAGCTTCCAGCTTTGAATTTGAAGTGGTTACAGTGTTTTCAAGTCTGGATCCAAGCTCATTCATGCCATCTTTCATGATTTTAATCAGCTCATTCATTGTCTCACCATTTCCTACCTTCTCACCTTGCATAGGGACCAAAGCCCTTGATGAATCAGCAGCAAATTTCTGCTCTTGGAACCTATTTTGGTTCTGCACTTGCCTCTCATTGTTGTCCCTCCATCTAAAATTAGGATGGTCCTTCCATCCTTCATTATAAGTGCTTGAATAGGGGTTTCTCTGCTGGAATTGACCTTGTCCTTGCCTATTTTGATAGATTGCTGAAACCTCCTCATAATGGCTTGGGCAATCTGCACTCATGTGCATTGGAGAGGCACAAAAGGTGCACGAAGGCCCAACTAAAGCTTGGGAGACAGCCATTGGTTTGAGTGGTTTATTATGTTTCTCCCTCTCCAAGTTTTCCACTCTTCTGCTCATATTTTCAGTGAGGACCAGCAGTTGTTCCAGCATCTTTGATGATGCATTATCTCCTTGAACTCTTTGTACCTTGACTCTCCCTTGTATAGTACTGCTGGTTGTTATTAGCCATTCTCTCTAACAAATTCCATGCATTATTAGGAGTTAGCTCCAAAATAGAGCCATGTGCAGCAGCATCAATTATCTCTTTAGCTGGAACTGATAGCCCTTCATAGAAGTATTGAACCAGATTTGATTTTGAGCATTAATGGTTGGGACACTTACTAAGCAAAGACAAGAATCTGGTCCAGTAATCATACAAGGATTCTTGTCCTCCTTGGGCTACACCATATATTTCCTTCCTTAGCCTTGAAATCCTTGAAGCTGGAAAATACTTGTCCAAGAAAGCTTTCTTG